>JANHZU010004651.1:48099-72214 GCA_032468055.1 Acrochordus granulatus
TGCATTGATGATGTTACCTAGTTGGGTCATGAAATGTCTGCAAAAAAAAAAAAACCCACCAAAAAGCACTTAGGACTCCACAGGTAACCTGTTGGGTACTACTCACCTTGACCAGGCAGGTCTTCAACCTAGGAGGTTAAGATCATGCTTTGGTTTGTGAACAGGAGAAAAAAGAAAAGTGGATAAAATCACTGAAGCAAAGTTGTGCCTCGTAAAATAGAAATTAAAACGGGTCTCCTACAGAAAAGGGTTTGGTTCAATTTGGGATGGGATGGGATGGGTGAACAGCAGCTTTCGGTCCAAAACATCTCCTTTTCTTCTCACTTCCTGTGGTCAAGGCTGTCCGTGGGAGAAAAGGACCGAGGGTTTTCTGAAATCTGCAGACTGCTGTTGGATGGAAGTGCCATAAGTCTGGGATCAGACAGGATTGGCTCTCCATGCTCTGGGTCAAGTTGCATGGTCCTCTTTGTTGCCCAGAAGTCAAGCTCTTTTGCCTTCAGGACTTATCTGTCAGTCACTGGAAGATCAGATTATTTTTAATTCAAATAAACTCTCATTATTAAAGGGAGGAAGCAGCACTTCTTTTGAGCTGGCTGCAAATTAAACCTCCGCTGGCTTGGCCTGTTGTTGCCTTCGGCCAGTCAGTCCGTGTTTGGGAAATTATTTGTTTGATTAGGTGCTCAGCTCTGGGTGTTCGCCTCCCTTGTCAGGGAAAATGTGTTAATAAATATTGATCAGGAGCGCTTCCTTTTTTCTTTTGCCAAAGCAATTTGATGTGGCCTGTTCTCCTGATGTTATCAAATAATGAAATATGGAAGAGTTTGTGAAATCCCCCATTTAGCACACTGTCTTTCATAGGTTTTGCTTTCAGCAGTTAGAAACCTGGTTTTGGGAGGAACTGGTGGGCAATACGGCGTGATTCCGAGGATTATCCTTAGCATGTTTGGGCACATTACCTGCTATTAGTGCTTCAGTGAAATTGGCAGGACAACATACAGTTTGGTCCTGTTTGTGTCACAGTGGTTATCACTACTGATCGCTAGGAGATACTATCATTCAGATGAGGTCCAATGCAGGTAGTCCTCGACTTAAGACCACAATTGAGCCTGGCAATTATGCTCGTAAGTCGTGATGATTGTAAAGCGAATCACCATGTGACCAACCCGATTTTACAATCTTTCTTTGGGGTGGTCACAAAGCAAACACAGTGTCATAAAAAACAAGTCCATGATCGTTAAGTGAATGCTGCAATCGTTAAGTAAATCCACTCTTCACTATGGGCTGGATTTAGCTGGAAACTGGAAGGCAAAAACGTAAATTGAGCAAATTTACGTAAATTTGGCAAAAAACGTAAATCTGGCAAAAACGTAAATTGAGGTCATGTGACTGGGGGATGCAGCAAATGGCCATAAATCAGACCAGTTACTGAGTGCCCAAAATGCAGTCATATGACTGTGGGGTGGGGCTGGCCATTGGAATTTTGGAGCTGGTCCTAAGTAGTTGTTGAAGGTCCACTATAACTTTGAACAGACACTAAGCAACCGGTTGTAAGTTCAGGACTACTTGTAAGAACAAACCCACCCTGTAGTGCTTCCTAGTGGCCAGTAGTGATAAATACCATAATACGTTATTTCGGGGTAGTGTTGAGACCTCTAATATGAAGCCCAAATTAACACTTAACTAGTTTCAGTGTAGAAATAAATACGGTGGTCCTCCGGTTACAATCATTTGTTCAAGGACAGTTCAAAGTTAAAATGGCACTAAATGAATGGTGCTTACACGGATGCTCAGAGTTCTGGTCACTGCAGTATTCTTTTGATTTCTGAACTTCCCTGCTGACTTCCAACAAACAAAGTCAATGGGGAAGCCAGCAGGAAGTCGAAGTTGCAATCACATGAGGTCCTTGCTTAAAAATCCATGAGGCCCTTGCTTAACAACAGCAACTGGGATTGCCATTGCTAAGCAGCATGGCTATGTGATGTTGCACTTTACCACCGCATAGCTTAGCAATGTCCATTTGAATCCAAATGCCATTGTAAGTCAAGGATTACCTGTAAGAAAAGACAGCATACCATCCGTAGTATCTGCAATCCTTTTTATTTATTTATTAATCACATTTCTATGCCGCCAATTTCCAGAGACTCTTGGCGGCTTACATAGATTAGAGATTATACATTTTTCTTTATTTTTACCCCTTTTTGCTGTGCCGTTTCAGATTGAAAGTGGAAAATCCCATGTTTTTATTCCTCAAAGGAAAATTAGCCACGCAGGCAAACAGGTTTCTTCCCATTTTAATCCTTCTTTCTTTTTTTTTGTGAATGGAAACAAAACTACAACACTCTTTGTCCTGAAGTCTGAGAGGTTCATTCCAGGAGAAGTGGTAGGTCAGGATTCTCTTAAAGGGTTTGAACACAAGGAGTACCACATAATTTTGCTCCTGCTTTCAAAGACTATGGAAGGAAGAGAAAACTGGAGAGTCCAGATGGATAAGAAGTCACCAAGAAGAAAAGCTGCAGACCAGTTGAAGCAATGCCTTTCAATCATGGCCATCTTAAGATGTGTGGACTTCAAAATCCCCCAGCCAGCATGGTGTGGCTGACAGATGGAAGGTTTATTGGAGCCTCAACATTCTTTGAATGTTGTTTCATGTATTAATTTAAAAGAATGATAGGGACACCCATCTGGTAGATCACAACTTTGGGAGGCTTACAACAACAAGAAAATCAGAAACAAGAAAACCAAGAAACAACCACTATGTAGGACAAACAGGCAGAAAACTAGCTGAGAGCATACATGAACACCAACCAGCGGTCAGAAGACAGGATGAAAACTCCTCAATTGTACTGCACATGGACAGACTTCACTATAGTTTCAGCTGGGAAACTGTGTGCATGCTGGACCAAGCTAAGTCCAAAAATGTCAGAGAATTCCTGGAAGCCTGGCACTCAGCCATCAACAGACACATAGAGATAAACGACATCTACATGCTATTCAAAAGAGAAAATGAAAAAGCTAAAAAGAAAACGGAAAGATCAAAACTTCTTCTTGGCTTCTATCAACACAAAGTTAAGCTAAGGCTGACACCAAGATAACACTAGACCAACAATCAAACCTTAAGCAACACCCTAATCAAAACTACCACAACAGACAAAAAATCTAACAGTAAACAACAGGCTAATCAAGGAACCACCAAGAACACTCCCCCCAACACTGAGAGGGCAACCCACTAGTATATAAACAGAGTGCAAACCCCACTCTTCTAGTACTTATTTATATGAGTAATGAAACATCTGAAGAAAACAACCAAGCTTAGTCAGCCCCAAAGACTCCATGGTACGGCTCATATGTTCTAATTTTGTTACTGCACATCTTTGCATAATGTATTATAACGCCCCACCTAATGCCTGCCAGTGATAACGCCTTATGCATGATGAGTCTATAACTCTCATAGGAGTTTGTGATTCTCTCATGGGCAGAAAATTCTGAGAAGCTGCATCTTCAGTGCTTAGAGGCCTTCTTGTACAAGCCTTCTAGCACTGATGATGTTACCTAGTTTGGTAATGAAATGTCTGCAAAAAAAACAAGCTCAGGGAGCACCAAGGACTTCACAGTTTAACTCTGAGCTACAAATATTCTCTTCTACTGAAACCAAGAAAACCAGGTACCTGACCCACAATTACCAATCCATCAGATGATACAATTTTGGGCTCTAATCTCAGCTGATCCCAGAGCTTAAAGGTTTTGATACTTGCTTACCACCCAGAGTTCCTTCTGGTAGAGGGGTGGCTACATATGCTTGTTTAATTAATTAATAATTCTGAAATCAATTCTGCTGGAGCAAAGAATCAGCAATGATTTAGCCAACAGAAGTTTCAGCAATTTGAACCAACCTAATCCTAAATAGAAGAAATTCTGTTTTTAAGATAAAATCAAATAAACAAACAAGAATAATGTGTGATGCTAACTGGCTGCTTGAATATGCCTCAAATGTTAAACGCATTTTTTGTTTGATAAGATGATCGTGGAAAATCAGGACAAAGAAAATGTAAGAGTTTAGCGGCAGATTTTAATGGAATAATACGAGACAGAATACATGCCAAAGTTAATATAGCTGATCGCTTCCAAATCTTTTTTCTTTTAAAAAATGTATGATAATTTCCTAGCTGACTCTTAGACACACTGCGGTACTAAGGAAAAGATTGTTTTCCTTCTTTTCTCAATACAAAATTGCATTTACTTGAAAAGTGGTGGCTTTGTATTAAAAAAAGGAAGAGAAATGAATCAAAAGAAGAGGCCAGATTTATGCAGGTAACTGAGTGCAGGAAAATAAGAAGACAGAGGAATAAACAGATAACTGAAGACTCAATAATAAATAGAGTAGGAGAAACAAGGCCATAGGTGGCAAATCACTTTATAGAGGAATCCTGTAAGGTCTGGAGATTAAGGAACTCTGTAAGTTATCAAATCTATTTTTGCCCCCTAGAGAAGAAGGTTGATCATGATTAAGTCAAGAAAATCACCTTCCCGGACATTTGGGGGCTTGGTTTTGTTTAGAGAGGAGGTCCTGGGTTAGAGGTGAAAATTAGCATTTAAATGGAGAGACGCCTTGATGGCACTCAAGGGAGATTGTTTCATTGTGACTGCCTTGCCAAATGAGATTATTATTTTTTTCCTAATATCTCAGGAGGTTGTTTTTTGGAGGCCATGGTTGATCATTTCTCTCCAGAGAACCTGCTCTGAAAAGGAGGGAAAGTCTCATAAAAATTCACTAGCATTTGTGGGAAAAAAAAATAAGGAAGAGGACTCTGGTCCAAGGTTTAAAAAAGTGGAAAGTCAACATGCAGATGGTAATGTCGCCTCATAAATCTTCTCGAAGAACAGGACGAGAAAAGAGCTTGCAGGTTGGTGAGCAAGAATCAATTCTTAGGATCCCAGCCTTGTCAAGGCTGAGAAATGTGAGAACCTGAGAGGTCTGGACCTCAACTCCCCGAAGCTGCATCTTAACGTTGCCCAGATTGGGGAAACACTGGCCTAGCTTCGCTGGTCGGTGGCGGTGGGTTGAGACCGGCTGGAGAAGCTTCGTGGACACACGCATGGACTTCTGTGGTGGCCGTGGGACGAACAGCAGGAATTGTCACCAAAGATTAGCATTAAAAAGGATCTCGAGTCCAGCATGGTGGCTTCCGTACAGAATTAAGGAAGCGGTTTGGTTGGGTGTTTCTTCAACTCCTCAGTCTAATCCAATTCCGGGTCGGTGTGGAGGAAGAACATAGCGCGTGGGCTTCCCGCAGAGAGGTCTGAACCTGAGCAACCATGGAGGCTTGGGCAAGGGAAAAATCCTTTTCCAGAAATACAGCATCTTTTCCCATTAACTGCTCCTATCCCTGAATCCGGAGTTTAGCTGTTCCGCATAATACAGCCACTTTCATATCTAAGTCTTCCCCACTTCCCTGATCCTTTCCTCCTTTCTTTTATCTTCTGAAGGACGATTATTCTCTGTTCTGTAATTTTCTAATTACTAAAAGCAGCTAAATACACCCCTTTGCTAGAAATGCCACCGATGTATTTTTCTCATCGAGATCATTCACAGATACAAACGTTATTTTCAGTGGGTTTTGCAGCATTAATATTGTTTTCCTATTTCTTGTAATCTTAAGAAGAATTGTAAATTCCTTTGGTTTATTAAAAACTCAGTGTAACGTGCGACTCTAACTCCACTGATTAATATTTTAAAACATTTTAGTTCTTTCTTTAAAAAAAATCCTTTTTCAAAACTTGGCATTTTTTCATAAGATTATGTTTTCTAATAGATCTTGCAGAAATGGTTGGAGTTGGAGTGGAATCAAATGAATTTGTGTATCCAATTTATGCTCTTACATAATGCATCAGTGTATGCGAATGATGACCAAGGGTAGTTTCCAACTTTATTATGTTCTGCCTATAATATAGGAATCTCCCCAGACTGGCAGCTTTCACATGGGAACAATTAGATAAGGCTCTAAGGCAGAATGCCCAACCTTGGCAACTTTAAGATGTGTGGACTTCAGTTTGAAGTTACAACGGTACTGAAAAAATGATTCACAACCAGTCCTCACACTTATGATTGTTGCAGCATCTCCATGGTCATGTGATCAAAATTTGGGCACTTGGCAATTGGCATGTGTTTAGGATAGTTGCAGCGTTACAAGGTCACGCGATCACTATTTGTGTCAAGTGTAAACAACCAAACTCACACACGCAGAGTACAAGCAAACTATTTTATTATGTTCTGCCAAAAATACAGGAATCTCCCCAGACTGGCAGCTTTCACATGGGAACAGTTAGATAAGGCTCTAAGGCAAAATGCCCAACCTTGGCAACTTTAAGATGTGTGGACTTTAGTTCCCAGAATTCCTCAGCCAGCATAGCTCTAAGGCATTTTGGGAGCTTGGACTCTTGTGTTTGCATAGTGACTCCAGGCTCACTCCAGGCTTGATCCCTCCAGACTGGGATAGGTGCTTCTCAATAATTTGTGACTTTCACAACTGGCTTCCGACAAGCAAAGTCAATGGGGAAACTAGATTCACTTAACAACCATGTGATTCACTTAACAGCCATGTGACTCACTTAAAAACCATGGCAAAAATGGTAGCAAAATCAGACATGACTCACTTGACAATAGACATTCTGGTCTCAACTGTGGTTGTAAGTCAAGGTACTATCTCTATCACACTGATGGAAACCAAGCCAGGCCAAAAAATCACGGCGCATTCAGTACATGTTCGGCTGGAGAACCTGCATGACTAAGCAATCCACCATGAGAGGAGCCCCCAAAGTCAGCAAATTGTCACATTCTAAGCAGCAGTCATGCTACGACTTCTGTCAGCAGAAGAAACTCTATGCTTGTGATGACATTGCCTACCAAAAGCAGACTTCTAATAATGCTGCGTGCAGATTAATTATAGAAAAGACAGGTGGGACCCTTCCGGTGTGGCTTTTGAAACGGGGTCCTTTGGCCCCGCAGGTAATTCAGCAACAAAGCCGAGAGGCCCTGTTCTTTCTATTTTTTTCCAAGTGGAACTTTATAGGGCATTAAAGAAACACCCTTATCTAAATCTTTAATTAGTTCTATAATATACTGATGATATCAGGCCTAATTAAATTTATACAGATAAAGGGCAATGAAATTCTAACCAAGTGAGCTGGAAAGTACATATTAAACAGTAAATTTAATGGTTCATGCCGATAAGTGCAATTTCCTACACAAAACCTAAATTCAATTTAGGGTGTTGTATTCAAATTGATTTTGCATGTGCAAATTATTGGAGGGGAGGGGGAAGCAGGAAGATCTTGTTCATATATCAGGAAAACTGCTAATCCACCCTATTTAAATATCCCCTATTAATGCTTGCCACCGCACGGGAGTCAGAAGGATTTGCATTTTTACGGCAGGGAAGGCAAAAATTGTCCGAGTTAGATGCCAGTTTATAAAGAATATTAAGTGACTTCTCTCCTTGCAGAAGAAGGGAGAGTCTGCAGAGAAAGAGAGCAGCTAGCACAAAAAATAATACAATTTTTGGAACTTAAAATAAAAGGACTTAGGCCTTTGCAGAGAACAGGTATCATTTTGGAACTGCACCCAAGGGTCTGATGCTGCAACAACCCTCAAAGAAATGTGTATATCTACTACAATCTATTAAGTACAGAACACTTGCTGTCACTGGTACGTGTAATTACTATCTTTATTACCAACAGAAGAGGATATTTATAGCTCATCGTTGCACTGTGGAGTCCTTGGTGCTCTCTGAGCTTAGCTGTTTCCTTGCAAATATTTCATGACCCAACTCGGTAACATCGTTAGTGCTAGAAGGGAGTGGGGTTTGCTCTCTGTTTATATCCCAATCAAATAACTATCAACTCAGACAAGCAGTCAAATAATAAGCAGCTTGACCAAGGAACCACCAAGAACATTCCCACCAATGCTAACAGGGCAAGCCTCTGTATATAGAGAGCCAACCTCACTCCCATCTAGCACCGATGAGGTCACCTAGTTGGGTCACGAAACGTCTGCAAGAAAACAACCAAGCTCAGAGAGCACCAAGGACCCAGTACTATCTTTATTCTCAAATAGGAAAGTGAGGCTGAGGAACAACCGGGAGACTTGTTCCCAATGAAGGTCCCATGCAGGCATGCAAACCAGACAACATTCTGCATTCTAAATGGCTCTCAATGGATCATCCCTTGACCTATTCCAAATTCCTTCTTCAATCGCTGCCCCTGGGATTCATCCTTCTGGAAAAGTGATGGAAATCCAGAAGAGAGCCCTCTGATGCTTAGAAGAAGTGGGCAGTAAAAGATGAGTGATTCCTCTGCCCTGCTCTGCCGGGACCCTAATTAATTCTAAGTCATGCCAGCTGAGAAGTCTGGCATCTGCAGCCTCAATTCAGCAGAAGGGCAGGCAAATCTGGAGTCTACTTGAAGTTTGCAGCTGTGCCACGTGCTTGCAGGAAGTTATCCCAAGCTCAGTTTGATAGATAATCCCATTCTCAGGAAATGGGATGGAAAAAAGAAAGAGGATTGAAGGATGAAATGTAAAACAAGCACAAGCCAGTTAACTGGATCGCGGGCTGGGATTTATTTGACAAATTCTGGCTTAGCCATAATTTGCATGAACTCCAAAGTAATAAGATTGAAGCACACGCCGTGGCAGTGCAACAAACGGTCTGTCAGGTAGAGCGATGCTGATCTAGCTCTGGCTGTTCTGTTGAGTGATCTCGCAGCACAGCCCATCCTGTGTGCCCGACCCTCCCTGGCCTGTGCCCACATCTCTCCTGCCAAAACTCAAGATGCCAGTTCTTCAGTCTCTGGTAGCGGCAACTGTTTATTCTTGGCTGCACTGAAGTGGCTGATGACAGGTTTGCAGCATCTGAGCACAGGCGAGAGAGGGAGGGAGGGAGCAACCCTGCATGTTGAGACCCCACATCTGATGCGTGAAGTTCTCATCAGGCAGCCCACAGATGCCACTCGCAGTGTTTCTTCGACAGCTTCCATCTGGCAGATATGATAATCTGGGGTCACAAATCAATAGTCTGCCCCCCGCAGCACAAGGCAAGTTTATTATGATTTTTCAACAAGGTATTTCGAAGGGACAATAGTCTTTGCAGGGTCAAGATTTATTTATTTATGTCATTTTTTTTTAGAAATAACTCAAGGCAGTGAACATACCTAATACTTCTTCCTCCTCCTGTTTTCCCCACAACAATCTAGTGAGGTGGGTCGGGCTGAGAGAGAGTGACTGGCCCAAAATCACCCAGCTGGTCTTCATGCCTAAGGCGGGACCAGAACTCACCGTCTCCTGGTGACTGACCCAAAGTTACCCATCTGGCTTTCAGATCTAAGGCAGGATTAGAACTCACCATCTCCTAGTTCCTAGCCTGGAACTTTCATCACTAGACCAAGCTGGCTAGATCTGTAAGTGGCTGGCTTACCAAAAATGTAATATATGTTAAAGGATGAAAAAACAAGCTTTGATTTAGGCTCAACTGCTGGTCCCTATCTGAATAACCTCACATGGTTTTCTTGGCAAGCATTTTGGAAGTGGCTTGCCATCGTCTTCTTCCTAGATGATTTTCTGACTTTCCAGTCCAGCATACAATCCTGGGATTTCTAACTGGCTTCCCATCCAAGCACTAGCCCTGTCTAGATCCATTTAGCTCCTGACTCCAAGCAAGGTGGTACGTGTAATGAGAATAAAAGCCAAGGTAGAACTTCTGGAGCATCTTCTCCTAGCTCCCTATTCAAGCCCCTTTGGAGATCTGGATGTAGGTGTGAGTGTGTACGTGTATGTAGTTGTACACAACAGCAGATCTATGTATGCATAGATATATGTTCTCACTTCTGGTCTTTAGTCTGTTAAGATGGTGGACCTCCAATTCAGGTAACCCAATTGCCCAAGTTAGAAGGGCATTCTTCTCCTGTCTTCAGGTTTTTTGGGGCAGCCAGGCAATTATTGGTACAGTCAAAGCCAGGGATGATCACCTGCTGAAGTTCCATGGGAGCTTCAAATAGAAAGGTTCACAGAACTGTGCAAGAAAGGGGATTTAAAGATTTATGGAAATGAAGAGAGTTTATAAATTGCCCAATTTATAAACTCTCTTTGGCACAGAGACACACCAGAAGATGTGTTTTCTAAGCTCAGCCTTCACGAAACCTAATGAGATAGAGAGATGTTTGTTCATTCTACACATAATTGTACAAATTCTGGCTTATGTCCAAGTGGCTTGGTCTGAAATCCCTTCTCTGTTTTCCATTTGGTTGGCACTTTCTCCATAAACATCCTTAAATTTTTGCCTTTGTTGTAACACAGCTTTCAAGAGATCTGTTTGCCAACTGTCTTTGTGTATAATCTTCGACTATGACATGCTGGGACTGATTCTTAGGCAACCTTGTGAGCTGCTCAAATCTCTCATTGCTTCATTAATGACCTAGAAGTACTTGGAAAGGCCAAGAACTTGGCTGCCCAAATAGGCTGAGCCATCACCCCCATGGTGTTTACTAAAGCAATAAAGGTAGATAAATATTCATGAGAATGGATATCAAAAGCAGCCAAATACAAGACAGACTAGCTGGTTAATGGTCTCCCATCACTGCCTGAGAAACTAAAATTATCTAAAATGTTAGAGAGGTTTCATAAGTGGTGGCTTCTACCTTCACAGGGTTCCAGAGCAAACTGAAGTGATGTTGGTGACTTTTCTCACCCCAGAATGGCTTCAAATGCCTCTCTCAACAGGTGCCAAGTCTGTTCCTTTGGTTTCATTTAATTAAACAGGAGAGATGGATAACAGGCAATTTATGGGATTATGGGATGAAATGATCCAGGCAGAAAAGTAGGATGCTGCCTTCTGAAACATGTGTTATCACCTTCCAGGTTCTGGCAGGAATTGACAAATCAGTGAGGTAGAACCAACATAGTTTAAGTCCCTCTCCCATGCACAAATTTAGGGTACAAAGAGGCAGCCTATCAAAAAAAGAGAGTAGGAGATCCTTTTCCTATAATTTTCCCCTGTTGATAGACTAGATCAAAGTGACTGAATTCAAGATTCAAGTTGTCAATTTGCTTTCTTTTTTAAGCCATGTGGAAAGACCAGGTGATGAGGTATTTGCAAACAAAAAGCGACTTCCTCCTTGAATTTGTGTCTCTTTTCATCCTTTTCTCTTTATCTTCCTGTCTTCTTCTCCTTCTTTTTGCCTGATAATAACAGATGGGAGAGGAGTTGCCTCTTTTTGGCTGCTGGCTTGAATTTAAGAAAGCTTGGGAAATGCCACCTATTCAGACGCAGGTTTGGAAGGATGGAGAGCACAGAAGGATGTCTATAACTGCATCTCTATCCACATTTTTATCTGTATTATTATTTGCCCTACATCTAGATCTATCTCCATCTCATATGAATGCAAAGAGCACCAAATATGGGAAGGCATCTGGAGGCTAAATCATACAATGAACAGTTAAAGGAACTAGGTATGTTTAGCCTAACAAAGAGAAGGCTTAGGGAAGACATGACAGCATCTTCCAATGCTTGAAGGGCTGTCACAGGGACAAGGGTTCAATTTATTCTCCTTAGCACCTGAAGACAGGACAAGGAGCAATGGGTGGAAGCTGGCCAGGGCGAGATCCAACCTGGAAATAAGGAAGAATTTCCTGACAGTGAGAACTATCAATCAGTGGAACAGCTTCCCTCCTGGAGTGGTGGGTGCTCCATCACTGGAGGTTTTCAAGAAAAGACTAGACAACCATTTGTCCAGGATGGTATAAGGATTCCTGCCTTGAGAAAAGGGTTGGAGTAGAAGACCTCCAAGGTCCCTTCCAGCCCTAGGATTCCATGAGTTGATTCTTTGCTTTCGTTTATTCTACTAATATCAGATTCACATCCAATTAACATCTACCCAACATTGACCCAACCAGTTTGCCAGGGTTGGTTGAAAAATCTGGTTGGTCATCCCAACACTAATTCTGCTTCATACCCTGCATCCAGTGCTGGGTTCAGAGGAAATCCCTGACTTTGATCTCCAGAGGAGAAGATTCGTTTCATCCTTTTCTCTTTTTCTTCCTGTCTTCTTCTTCAGAAACGCTGAGTCGGATGCATTCCGATGAACTAGAGGTGACATCCTAGACTCAGAAGGCATCTGGCTAAGTTTGGGACTGAATAGTACTGACTGCTGCAATCATTCCGACAAGGAGAAACTGGTTGTGCTTTGTGTGATCTAGAGGCTTTGTTCCTCCTTCTGAAAAACACCAGCAGCAAAGCCAACAAGGGGAGCGCAAGGCTCTTGTGAGAATGAAAGGGCTCTGAAAGTGCTTTCTGAAAAGAAAAGATCACCCATGTGACCGACCCGATGTTACCATCTTTTTTGGGGTGGTCATTCAGCAAATGCTGAGGTTGTAAAGCGACCGTTGTTGTTGTTAAGTGAACACTGTGGTCATTAAGTGAACTGATGGTTTGCTATGGGCCAGTTTGCTGAAAACCTGAAGCGGATGCTGGTTTTCAGCAAAAATGTCATGAAACATGGTCACGTGAACGTGGGGCGCTTCAAACAACTCTAAATGGAGGCCTGAAACACGATTACATGACCACGGAGGGTTGATGGCTGTCGGAACTTCAGAAATGGGTCATAAGTACCCCCGGGGAGGTCTGTCATAACTTTGAACAGTCACTAAGCAATGGGTCGTAAGTTGAGGTCTACCTGCAGCGTGGACTCAACGCCAACTTTGAATCAGGTCATTATCAGCTGGCAATTGAGGGTTCCTGTATTGCCTTCTAATCAGCCAGCCCAGGTTCTTGGCTGGAAGAAATATTTCTTCTCATAACAGCCATGTTTCTGGGAGAAGGAAAGATTTTGTACAGGCTGTGACCATCTCTCACCGTCGGTCCGCTCTTCCACCTTCACCAAGTTTGCCAGGGGAGGAAAATTCTCATTTCCTCATCAAAATGTTTGTGTATTCAGACCACTCAATGTACCTTTTCAGTCAAAGCAGCAGAAGGCATCCCTCCTTAAGCGTAAAGATCACTACTGATGCTGCAAACACTATTTTTAAACCGAAGGATCAAAAATGCTTCCAGTAACGCTCGAAGGACTGATCTAGGGGGATGGCAGTTGAGATCAGTCAACAACAGCAAATTAATATTCGTTTTTTCTTTTTACCGGGGTTATTCTTCTAAATGACTAGAGATTCAACAGTTCTGGAAGAGAGAGCTAGGCAAGAGTAATTCAGATTATTTTAGAAAACCTCTGCCTATTTACATCCCATCGTGCCTAGGGAAAAAGAAAAACAAAAAAGAGACTGCTTGAAATTGAGTTTAGAAAAGAGATGTAAAATCATAAAGTTCCCACTTCATTTGTCCAAAAATCCAGAGGCCTATGGGAAAGCATAATGCTGACACCCTAAAATACACTCAGGGCTTAACATGGAATGGAGGGATCCACCTTCAGCCCAGCCTGCCCAAATAGGTCATGATGGCAGGAAAAATAGAGGAGATACCCTACGCGTGCCACCTTCTACTTTAGACAGAGGACAGGAGATAAATCACATCAGAACAAATCAATAATCGTGAGTTAACTTTCAGAAATAGCATGGGAGTTTGCTTTAGTGCTTCTAAAGCTATTCCCCTCCATTCGAAAGCGTATTCCAGAGAGAGATGGGGCATCTGGCTGGACAGCTTCAAAGGGGAAGGTGATACCTGAGAAGAGAAATTGGAAAGAAAAAAATGAGCAGCCCCAGCAGCCGAGCTTGAGAATGGCAGCCATGATTCAAGACAACGATGGCGCACCTTGGATGGGGCTGGAAGGTCTTGGCTCGCAAGAGCAGGTTGGCAAGAGCCTGGCCTGGGGAGCTCCGGAAGACTGGGCCCTGGTTCAAGGGCTTGACTTGGTCTAAGACAGAGGAAGAGGAGAGACCTGACTAAGCGATGGAAGGTCAACCACACAACCAGTCTAAGAAGAACTCTTCCTACATGAAACATGGCTTCGTCCATCGCAAAGCAGATCTTTCTTATGTTGTTGATAATTTCCTTCTTTCCCTTATGGTTTTCTGGGTGTTAGTGACAAGTTTCTGGCCAAGAATAAGAGGAGGAGGAGAAAAATCTGCCTGAAAGGATAAGTTACTCGGAACGAGAAAGCAAGTTGAGAACAGCGATAGTATATGAGCAGCCAGGCCTCCACATGGTCCTGGTAGGATGAAGAACAGGAGCTCCTTTTTTGGACCTGCCATGGATGGTGCTTCCTTCAGCAGGTCATTTCTTAAGGACTTTCGTGATAATGGTAGCCCAGGTTTATGCTGCATAATTTTAGTTGGGGTTCTCATCACACAGCAGTGAGAACCACACACACACACACATACTAATTTCATCAAAAACATACCAGGACATAGTACTAAAAGACCTTCAAGGACTACCACAATGATATTCCTGCACATAAGAAAGATATCCCAACCCAACTGCAGATTGCTCCAGCCACTAGGCCTCACTGTAGCCCACACAACCCAGAAAAACTCTGTATTTTGTGGAAACCTAAAGTTGACCTCCTCCTGAACCAAGAAGAGAATGCATTTCATACAGAAAATCAATTCTCTGAATTGCAGCCTGGACTATGTAGGAGAGACAAGACGTCAACTCTATCAAAGAACGTACAACAGCAACAAAGAAGAAAGAGCGGAGGGTCCTCATAGCCTGCCATGCTGTCAGAATGGACCGCACGCTCCTCTGGGAAAATACGGAATAAGTGACCACATGAACAGCAGAAGAGCTGAGAATTCCCGGAGGTCTGCCACTCCAACAGAGGAGCCGCCCCCAGGTCATTGGAACTGGATATGGTCCTCCACCTGGTCAAGCGTCTGGCTCAAGCCATAAAGAACCACTGAGGGTGGACCAGCCAGAATAGACTCATCATTTCCAACCACCTAACAACCTTGCAGGAAACCTCCAATCTACAGCGAACCCCAGAACACTCACACTGCACACAAACTGCACATCTTGCCGTGGGGCCTCTGCTTCTGACCGAAGAAATGCTGGAATGCAAGGCAGAACACCTGCCAAAAGCCTCTGTCTCTGTTTTGATGCTGATCTCCCCAAGAGCCAAGCCTAAAAGTCTGCACAATTGTCTCCTCTCCCCAAGGACTGTCTCCCTGGGCAGAACTGCCGGGGTAGAACCCGAGCCACTTCCCACAACCAGATATTGACTGACGAAGACCTGTGCTGCAGTTTGCCCCAAAGCTTCCCTTTCAAGCCTACAATCTGGCAAGCTCAGGAAACAAGAACCACTGGATTTCTGGAAACATCTGTATCACTTATAAGGCAGGGCAACAATCCTGAAAGTCTCCCAAAGCACTTATCTAGATCAACTCCTACCCAGCGTACGTTGATGAAGGTGCTCAGTCCCCCAATTATACGGTACCTAATGTAGCCGAAGTCTTTCTCTCATGCTCCACCCTTTCTTCTGGGATGGTGCTCTTTCCTCCCTTAACCAAGGTCTTGTAGACATTCCATCACACAGGTAGTCCTCGATTTACAACCATGCATTTAGTGACCGTTCAAAGTTACAGTAACTTATGACCGGTCCACACACTTAACAACTGTTACAGCATCCCCATGGTCATGTGATTAAAATCTGGCTGTTTGGCAACTGGGATGTATTTACGATGGTTGCAGTATCCCCGGGTCATGTGATTGCCACTTGCGACCTTCCTAATTGGTTTCTGAGAAACAAAATCAAGGAGGGAAGTTGGATTCACTTGACATCTGCATGATTCACTTAACTGCAGTGATTCACTTAACCACCATAGCAAAAAAAGTGGTAAAACTGGGTGCATCTCCTTTAACAACTGCTTTGCTTAGCAATGGGAATTCCAGTCCCCATTGTGGTCATAAGTCGAGGACTAACCCGTTCATGGGTTCAATCTCACAATTCTGCCACTGCCTAAAAAGGGAGGGAGGGAATCCCTGCAGGCTTTGATTCCCCCAATGGAAACAGTGGTAGTGAAGAAAGGCCAGGCAAGCAGTTGGGGTTCAGGCCTTACCCCATCACAACTGGGGCTCTTTCTGGTTTTTTATGTGCTCAGTGTAGGACACCCGCCAAGTAATGCGGTGCTAAAATCGGAGCTCAGCAGAAACAAACCAGGGGGTGAGTGGGAATTACATGGGAGGGTATTCTAAGAGCCAAGTTCTTAATAGCAAAGGAAATAATACCAAGCTTTCTTTCTCCTGTCATTTATTTTGTCGGGGACGTAAAGCAGAATTCAAGCAGGCCTCATTAAGACAAGGCCTAAGCTTGCCAGGCCTTTGGCCCGCGACTGGCTTAGCTTAGGTCAAGGACTGTTTCCTTCCTCCTGAGCTGGTCTGGATGCTGAAGTCCTCAACGGCTTTGGATCCGACTGCTATCGGAAGTTATAAAGAAGGAGACCTGGATTTTTTTTGGTCTGATTTAGGAACTTTCCCCCCAGGATTACTTGCCTAGTGCTAATAGTCTTTTAATACTAAGAGGAAACCTCCCTTATCGGCCCCGGATTTTAGCATTATCCATTCATAGCATAACAGCTTTCAGTTTTAAGATTTGGGAGATTGCTTGCACCTAAAAAGTGCAAGCCACGTGCCAGCTGGGGAGATGCTGCCATGCAGGTCAGGGCCTGCATTAGGCCTTCCTCACCACAGGCACCTTGTGCTTCAATTAACAACCACAGTGGGAAGAGCAGGGATTGGGTTCTTTAAGTGAGGCAATCACACGGGCACCTTGCTCAGTGACCATCATGACTTGCCACCGTAATGAGCACGCTCCATTACAGTCCTAAGTTGAGGACCACCTATAATCAGAAGCCACCCTATCAAAATCCAGAAGTGGTTCCACACCCAGAGGGAATACAAATACAAAACAGGGGCCCAGTTCATATGTGGGTGAAGCCCCTGAGTAGCTTGGACCCCCAGGAGGCCCCACCGGGCAACAGAGGTGCCAAGCGCTCCCAACCAATCCAGGCTTTCCTGGCTTTCCAACTTTCCCTTGGCATCTGGGCCGCTCTCCATGGTCCTGAATGCCAAACTCCAGTCCAGGGATGTGTTCAGAGCGCATGGTGGGTCCACTGCCAACACAGCTGCCATCTCGGACCACACAAAATGACAAGAGGGCCAGTTAGGCCTGCAGGATGTTCTTAGACACCCCAGTGGGGCCGCTATGGGATCCAAAGGCTTTCCTGGAAGTCTCTACTATGTTGGAGGTGGCCAGGTTCCAAACTATCTTTTTCAAAGTTAAGATCTTAAAAATCCTTTTTTTTAAAAAAAAAAGCAGGATAGGGAGGCCAATGGGTATCAGATTATAGATACTTTTTAGGGTGATGGATCTATTGTGCTCCCATGGGCCATCACATCTCGTGGTTATTTGCTTGAGCTGTCGTTGAACGGGATGCGTTTTACGTGCTTAGTTCTACATTTTCCCAACCATGTTGTCCAAACATGCTCCCAGAGTGATGGCAAGCAAAAAGTAGTGTCTGCTGGCCTGGAATGGCGCATTCTTCAAAAGGAGATGAATCTCCAATTTTATCCTCACAAGCACATGCATAAGACACGCGCGCATGCTCTTCAGGAGAGGAAAACCGGATCTATGACCTCACAACCATAAGAAAGGGAACACTTCAGCCTCCCAGATCAGTTGTTTGGGAACTTCGAAGGCAGGCTCGACAAAAAACAGCTGCCGTTTTCAACAGGCTGGACTGATATCTTGCCTTTCTTTCAGAAGCTTTAGGAGACATATACTGGTAGTCCTCAACTTACGACTGTAAGTGAGCCTACAATTTTGATGATAAGTCATGACGATCATAAAGAGGGTCACCATATGACCAAATCCAATTTTACAAGCTTTCCTGTGGCAGTCGTTGTGCAAGCATTGCAGTCTTTTAGCAAGTCCACTGTTTGCTAGGGGACAATTTTTGCCAGAAACCGAAAGTAAATGCCGTTTCTGGCAAAAATATGATAAATCATGGTCATGTGACCATGTGGTGCTACAAATGCAGGCTGGTTACCAAGCATCCACAATATGGTCATGTGAACAACTTGGTGTAAGTTGAGGACCACTTGTAAATACCTCTTATTCCTCTTAAAGCAGTCATATGAGGGAGGCTAGGCAGAGGAACTATTCCAAAGTCATCCAGGGACCTTCCAAGGGTAACAGCTAAATAATCACTTAGCCACATTTTCTCATGCTGGCTGGGGAATACTGGGAATTGAAGTCCACATAGCTTAAAAGTTGGGAAACACCATGCATAAATGAAGATGATTTACGGATCGTAGCATCTGGGCTTAAGAAAGCATCCTAAACCAGTACCAAATGAACACCATCAGGGCTATATGAACCAGGCCTTTCTCATCTCATTATAATTCTGCCAATTTTGTAACATAAGAAAAAGTAGTCCTTGACTTACACCCACTCTTTAGTGACTGTTCAAAGTTACAACAGCGCTAAAAAAAGTGATTAGTGACAGGTCCTCACACGTATAACCATTGGAGCATCCCCACAATCATGTGATCAAAATTTGGGCGCTTGGCTACCAGCATGTATTTACAGCGTTCCAAAGTCATGCGATCACCATCTGCAACCTTCCCAGCTGACCTCTGACGAAGTCCAATGGGGAAAGTGGGATTTGTTTAACAATCGCGTGATTGATTTAACTGCTGTGATTTGCTTAACAACTGTGGCAAAAAGGATGTAAAATAGGGCACCATCGCTTCAAAACTGCCTTGGTTAGAAATGGAAATTCTGGTCCCAATTGTGGTTGGAAGTCGAGGACTAAAAAGGTAAAGGTTTCCACTTCCAGTCATGGTGCAGTGCTCATCTCTGTTTCCTAGCTGAAAGGCCAGCAGTTGTCTAAAGACACTTCTGTGGTCATGTGACTGGCATGACTATACACCGAGGCACATGGGCACTGTTGAGGACTACCTGAACAGTATTAGAAGGCAAAGCTGAGCACTTACAAAATTGATAGAATAAAACTTCTCTCTGTTCACGATGGAAGTTGAGAGGAGGAGTCAGGAATGTGATGGAGCATCGAACTGGGGGGGCTGCATTCCTTGTAGATAATCTGCACGGCACCCCTCCTGTCTTGCTTAGATTTCATATTTGGGAATAAAGCTCTTCTTCACTATCAACTCCAGGGGTTAAAATGAAATTGAGGACAAGTCTGCAGCTTTGCATACACATGCCACAAGGTGGCAGCATTGCACTGCCAAAATGCTACTGTCCTCCCACTGTAGGTACCCACAAGAGAGGAAAACTCTTCCGCCCGGTAAAATAAAGGACGAAAAATAACAGAGCTGCACCATCGCAGCCGAACTGCAGTCCAGTATAGTCTGCAATCCAGCTCTGGCGGGATTTTGGCTGATCACATGCTGCCATGTCAGTGCCAACTAAAACCTGAGCGTTACGTTGTCCAACTCTTTTATCAGAGCTAACTTTAGATCCAAAATATCCCTGCCCATCTTCTCCCTTGAAGGCTGCTTACAAATGCTTCCTTGCACCCTATTGGATGAGCTGTGGTGGAAAGAGCGATATTCCAGGGAGTTATAAGGCACCCTGGCAGCTATGCGTGTGGAGCCACACACCTAGACATGCACGCAGGGTGTTTCCCTTGAAGCAGTGGTCACTGGTGCTAGCTGGAGAGGTGCCCCAACCACTGAGCCTTATCTGAAACCCAGCAGAATGGCCCACCAAAATGCGTGGTCCTTCGCTTGGCCTAAAGCTTTCAAACCACCTTGTAAAAGTCTCATGACCGCCTTGATGTGCCAGGAATATTTGAGTGGCAACAAAAAAGAATATTTGTAGTTTAGGGCTGAACTGTGGTGCCCTTGGTGGTTTCTGAGTTTGGCTGTTTTCTTGTAGATGTTTCACTATCTAACTAGGTAACATCAGCAGTGCTACAAGGGAGTCAATCCTTGGCACTCTCTGAGCGTCTCTTGCAGATGTTTCAATATCTGACTAGGTAACAACATCACTGCTAGAAGGCTTCTGCTAAAAGGCTTCTAGCACTGATGATGTTACCTAGTTTGGTAATGAAACGTCTGCAGAAAAAACGATCAAGCTCAGAGAGAGCCAAGGACGCCACATATCTGAATGGCCCCATCTCAAAAGACAGGGTAGTAGAGAGTAGGTGTACCAATTTGTGGACACAGCCAGTTTAGCCCTTATGAGGGCCCTGAAAATGCTGTTTCAATGATGCCAACCTTTCCTTCTGTATGGAGCTGTGATTGGCATGCCGGTTGCCGTCGACACATGTTCAGGCCCTTGGTGCCTGCCAAAAAACCTGGCCTAATTTAGTTAACATTTCAAGGGGGGAGAAAAACAATCATGTCAAAAGGAAATGATTGAATTTGAGGACGATATTCCAAAGAGAATTGGTAATGGAGGTCCCAGTGCTGCAGTGCGGCTTTGTAATTTCCCTGCGTCGATGTTAGTATGAATAGGCAAAGTCAATAACAAGATCATTCCCCCTATGAGGATCCCCATAATTGAAGCTTGTGAGTGGACTTTGTTCAAGACTGACTTTTTCACCCATCTAATTTGGGGAGGAGGGAGAGAGAGATTATGCGCTTCCTCTTTTCTCCTGGTGAGGTGTGGGGGTGGCGGCAGTGAAACACAAAAGCTTTTCTGCTCGGTCCAGACATATTTTGATTCCTGACCCCCAAAATATCCTTATGAATATTTCATTTCTTCAGCTGTCCATTCTTGAAATAACTAATGTCAGGATTAAAGAGACAATCAGCCGGAGAGAAGAGGCCTGCGCATCTCGTATCTGTTTGCAAAATCAATGCAATCCTCAGTGCTTGCTTTCATTAACCCTGGAGCCAATCCTTGGCCCGTGCCAAATGACTCCTGAATTGGGTCTGAATAAATTGTCTAAGCCGAGCTTTCACCCCAAGGCAGGATTTGCAGCACTAAGCAACTTCCACCCTGCTCGTTTAGGGAAGGAGAGGTCCCCTCAACCTACACCGGAGCAAAGAGTGCCCTTGTGCACGCAAGCCACTGCTTCCTGTGGAACTACCCAGATGGCTCAAGCAGGCAGCCAATCACCAGCTAAGGGAGGCAGGTTGCACAGCTCACTTGGGCCACGAGGATGGTGGAAACTACTAAGGTATTGCTGGGAAGGTTGTGAAAGGGCAGAGCTGCAGATCAGGATTAAGAGGAGAATGTGAAGCTGACATAGCCAGTTCTTCTCAGCAGCTTCTGCATGAATCTGTAGCACCTGCTCCGAACAGAAATTCCGTTTTATCTAACTAGTTAATTGTATTTATTAGATTTTTATCTTGCCTTTGTTACTTATAAGTAACTCAAGGCAACGAACATACATCTTCCTTCTCCTTTCCCCACAACAACCACCCTGTGAGCTGGGCTGAGCTGAGTGAGAGTGACTGGCCCAAAGTCACCTGGCCAGTTCTCATGCCTAAGGCAGGACTAGAACTCACCGTCTCCTGGCGATTGACCCAAAGTCAACCAGCTTCTTCTTTTCGGCACAAGGTACGTTCAGATTCAGAGTCCATTAATGTCTGGGTTAATCTATCATCCTAGCACGGAGTTCAGAGCCAGCCTCAGGTATCACGAAGGAACTGGACTAGAAACTAGGAGGCCATGAGTTCTAGTCCTTCCTTGGATGGGGAAGCTGGTTAGGTCACCTGAGGCCAGTCAATCTCTGTTAGCCCAGCTCACCTCATAGGGTGGTTGTTATGGGGTAAACAGAAGATAGGAGCGTTATATATTCCTTCTTAGGTTGTGCAAATACAAATAATCCTTGAGTTATGACTGTAATGGAACCTGCCCATCACAGTCATAACTCATGATGGTCGTAAAGTGGGCTACGCACAGAATGGACCCAGTTTTACGACCAGTTTTGCAGCAAAAAGATCATACAGTATGGTCATGCAATTGCAAAATGGCTGTAAATGTGGCCCCACTGTCAAACACCTGAAGTGTGGTCATGTGAGCGCAGGGTTGGGCCCCCACCGGAACTTCAAACCCGGGTCATAAGTACCCCCAAGTAGTCCATTGGAACCTTGAACAGTCATAAAGCAACTGGCCGTAAGTCGAGGACGACCTGTAAAGATGGGATATAAAGCTAAGAACGCATAAGTCAGATAAAGAAAGAAACATTGGAACTGTCCGCTGGAGCAGCTGAGAGCTTCCAGCTCCACTTTTACCCCATGCAAATATCAATGGCAGGTTTATTTTTTTACACTGGGAAAACACTAACAGATAATAGAGCGAACAGCCCTAAGTGAACATGAGAACATGGATTCTGGGGACCAGGGACAGCTCTTTGCATAGGTTACTACACCCCTCCAAGATGTTTGCCTCCACCCCCAGCACCACAAGTAACACAGTCTCCTTTTTCCTACCTGGCAAAGTCCAGGTCAGCCTCCCGGGACATTGTGATGTTGGTCAGGTTCTGCTGAAGGATAAAGATGTTTCGGCACATTTTCTTAATGCCTGATTCACTGATGCGCTTGAAGTACTGAGCCCCGTTGATGAGAATGCAGGAAATCAAATGACCCAAACCTGATGAGACAGAGAAGTTGCAGCGATGGGTCACAGCTAGATGATCAGTCAGAAAAAGATGTTTTAAAATATCTTCTAGCAAAACTCGTAAATTATGATGCAGGTAGTTCTCAACTTACAAACATTCATTTAGTGACCAATTACAACAGCACTGAAAAAAATCACTTATCTGGTTCTAGCACTTATGACCACTGCAGCATCCCCAGAGTTATGTGATGAAAATTTGGGCATTTGGCAACCTGTATGTATTTACGACGGTTGCAGCATCCTGGGGTCATGCGATCGCCATTTGCGACCTTCCAACAAGCAAAATAAACAGAGGAAATCAGATGTGCTTAAATACCATATTATTTGCTTAACAACTGCAGTGATTTGCTTTACAGCCATGGCAAAATAGGTGAAAAAATTGGATGCAACTCTTGGTTCAGGTTGTGGTCAAAAGTTGAGGATTACCTCCACCTGATTCTTCTTAACTGGCACAAAAAATATCTTTTACTTCATCCCTGGCTAATTCCTTTTAGAGCAAATAAAGCAATGCCTAGTGTATGTTCGCAGCTGAATAATTATTTATTTATTTTGGGGTGTTAGGGCACATTGTTATTGTTGATGCTCACATTTGCATTCTTCTACTCAGCTTTCAGCAAAATAAAAATCCATCTCTCCCCTCTGCAGAAGCAGAGAAATGTTAGTAAGAAAATAATTCGGGAGCAAATGCTCCATAAAGTCATTATTTGCAAGGATAATATATTTTTAACAAGCTGTGGCCCGCAATGAGCTGTTGGGATGAGCAGGGCTTCAAATTAAATTATATCAAACAAATCAAGTCATTTGTTGCCCATCTCTGAACGATGATGGAACCGTTATACTCCAAAAGCTCATTTCCAAACTTCCTGTAACAGGTTTTCTGTTCTCCCACAAAGGTTTCTCCTGATTCCCCAACTTTGGTTATTGAAGTCCATCCCATTTAAGGGGTATCATTTCCCTAAAAATATTCAAGGCTCAAAGCTCCTGAAGGGGAAAATTCTACGCATCTACCATGTTTTTGATATGCCATAACTTTCTTTTTATGGATTAAATTTAATCCAGGAGTTTATAAACACCACATCAAAAGTGGTTCAGTCCAGTCAGGGATATATTGTGATGGAATGTAGTCTGGATTCCCTAGAGAGGAGCAAGAGTTCAAATAGCTTGTGTGAGAGGAAGACGGTGAAGACTATTCCTCCCTAACAGTTCCCAAAGTATACATTTAATGGTGCAAGTAATAATGGTGCAAGGATGGACTTCAACTCCCCGAATTCTTAGTCATAGCGATGCTGGAATGTAGCCTGGACTCCCAGGAGGGAGGGGCTGCATTCCAGAGGATCAAGAGACAGCAAAGTTCAGATAGTTTGTGTAAGAGAAAGAGGGTGAAGAGGGCTCTTCCCTAATAGCTCCTAATAGTATATGTTTAATGGTCTTTAGTTTGGCAAGATCGGTGTCTATAAGTGAGGGAAAGAAAGGAAATTGTTTGGAGGAATTACAATTTGTCTTTCTTGGTTTTTGGAGCCTGACAATCAAT
>JANHZU010004651.1:95781-112577 GCA_032468055.1 Acrochordus granulatus
ACAATCAAAAGCTTTTGTGTGGCCGTTGAAGCGCATGCAGAGTTGACACGTTTTGGTATTCCTTTGCTTTCTCTATCATCCAGAGTAAACTGGCGATACTATCATGCGTTCCTTTACGAAATCCTGCTTGCGCATCAGGCAGTCCTCTGCCGGTGGTTGGATTCAAATGTTGCTGGGTTATTTTCAACTCGCGTGCGGTACCAAGGCTGTGGTCCGATGGTTGAAACGGTCCTTCGTATCTCCTTTTTTTGGGTATTGGGAGAAATACTGACCTTTTCCACTCTTTCGGCCACTGACCAGACTTCCACATGCTTGGCAAAGCACTGTCGGTGCTTTTGTCGCAGCGGCCTCACTAACTCTATTGGAACGCCATCAACTCCAGGGGCTTTGCGGTTAGGCAACTGACTGCGCGCCCGCTCCACTTCCTCCTCCAGGATATCTGGTTCCACTCCTGGAAGGTCAGCTTCACCTCTCATGGCCTGGCCTTCTTTTTCGTTTGAGTGAAGCTGCACTGCGTAATCCCACCACCTTTCTCTGATGGCTTGCTGGTCACGCGATTCCTGCCCATCCTGTCCTCCGACCATAGCCTTTCTTGCCATAAAGGGGTTTCTGGCCTTCTTTGCACAACCGAAACACTCTCTTGTGTGACTTCTCGTGGCTGCTTCCCCCAGTTTCTTGCATCGCTCAGCCTTGTGCTTTCTTTGCCTCTCTCTGGAAGTTTGCATTTAGTCTTTGCATTTCTTCCCTGTCACCAGGGGCTTTTGCTTTCTTTCTCTCCTCTGCAATCTCTATCGTAGCATCTCATTCCCACCTAGCCAGCTTTGTTGGTTTCTTGTATGCAATATGTTCTTGGGCTACTTCAGCGACAGTTGTTTTTATTTCTTCCCATAGCTCACCTGGTTGTCTCTCTGTGATGTTGAGCAGGTCAAATCTGTTCTTAACTTCAACTGCATGTGCTGGGGGAATCTTCTTGACGTCAAATTTCTGACTCATGGGTGATCATTTGGCACTGCTGCACCTGAACTTTACCTTGGCAACTAGTAGTTCATGGTCTACATATACATAGATGCATGTAAACTACTTGCTTTTGAACTAAACTGAATTTGATTTACAGTCCTCTATCAATGGAACATGAGAAAACTGTAGCCAGCAGGACTACTGGTTTGGCCTCACAGCTCATGATTGAACTAGTTTCCAGGTTCACTGTTTTAGCATTGAATTTTGCAAATCCAGACAATCCTCTGATGCGGGCTATGTTTTTTTACCTTTGGGAACATAAATCTTATTGAAATATGTTTGGGATTCATTGCTTGAGAGCTGCTGAGTAAAGATAAACCATATCCCAAGCAAAGCCTCTGAATCAGAAGCAGTCTATCTTATCCCGCATTCTGAAGGATCAAAAACTGACAGGAAAACACAGAAAGCACATTTGTTTTACCTTATTCAGAACATAAAGTAAGGATATAAATCTCCATTAAAAAACTGAGGCTGTTATATGGATTGTGCAAAATTTAAAATGCATTAAAATGATAGGTTACCAAAGCCCAGAACATTTTTATTCTCTAAGAAGGTTGATCAGAGAACTAAATGTATTCATTTACCGCCAGCCTTTATAGTTTTAATGGAATTTCTTATCAGCCTCCGCATTTCCGTTCATGGATATGTTAGAGGTTAGTCAGCGCGTGTGCCAAGTTCTTTTTTTTGCTTAAAGAAAACAAAATTATGGCAACAAGGACCTTTTATTTCTACTCTCCCTATAATTTCACAAGCAGAGTAGAGGACTGCTCTTGATTCTTAGAAGCCTTTACAGTACTGTGCTTTTGTGTCTCTTGAATGAAAAGTGAATATTTGCTCCTTTTATTTCAAGGAGTTAAAACTCAGATTGAGCTGCACCTTCGTGTCAGACCTCCCAGGTAAACCAGACAGGGAATACGACTAGATGTCAGCCTTAGATGAACTAATTCTACGTTATTGTAAGGCTGCATGAACAGAACCCTGCAGGTCTGAAAATACAAATCTCCCGCCGTCTCATTTTCAGTTCAAGAAACTCGGGAGAGTCCCTTCTGGGTCTCTTGCCCTGCCCACTATCCATGTGCCCACTATCCATGTGGGCTATGCCATCTTTTCTTTGACCATTCCATAAGCAGCATTTCTTCATCCCATCTCCCCTGGTCTTTCTCACATCCCATTACATCCCAGGCAGGAACCATGATCAGATGAGCTAATTCTACTTTATTGTAAAGCTCCATTAACAGAATTTTGCAAGTCTGAAAGTACAAATCTCCCACTGTCGCTTTTACAGCCTGAGGCTGGGGAGATTCTCCTCTAAGTCTCTGCCCATTAAGCAGCTGTGGGTTTTGCCCTCTCTTATCTCTCACTGTTCCTAGGCAGCATCTCTTTTCCCAGGTCTCCCAAGGTCTTTCTCATATTCCTTCGTTTATCAAACATATATGCCGCCGATCTCGCAAGCAACTCTAAGCAGCTCATAACTGAGATGAATACAAACAATAAAGCAAAATAATAACCTCAAAATATAATCAAAATAACAATATATTACACTTTGTTCTCCTAACACCAATTTGGAACTTGATGTCTATCCTGGATAATATTTCTCACTGGAATGATGGGTTTCTGATTGCAGATCACACTTTGAGTCTTAGGATTAGGAGAAAAGAAGAAAAGTCTCCCTCTTTTCTATTTTTCCAGCCCCAGGCATGATTTGCGAAAGCTTCACGATGATTCCTTTGAGCTCCTTCTCCTAAAGAAAAAGTTTCATATTCTCAAAAAAAGATATTTTCATATTTGAAGACACTCTCCATTCCCCAGAAGTCATACCTGTAAGCTGCATTGCAGGTATCCTTGTATTCCTGGAGTTTAACACATACCATGTTCAGGAACTGGTCAGAGTAGGCGCTTAGGTCATGCATCAGATTCATGAGGTCCTGGACTGTTTTTTCCACAATTACTGTGCTCTGATAATAAAAAGAAAAATCATACAGGGAGGAGGAGTCACTAAAAGCCTTTTTCCATTTGTTTCCAAGCAGTTGGAACATGCAAACAAGTGAACCAAGGCAATACAGGTAGTCCTCGACTTACGATGATAATGGGAACCAGAATTTTTGTTGCTAAGCAAGATGGTTGTTAAATGAGCCACTCCTGATTTTACATCCTTTTTTGCCAGGGTTGTTAATGCAGTTATTAAATTAATCATGCAGTCATTAAGTGAATCCAGCTTCCCCTATTGACTTTGCTTGTTGGAAGCTGGCTGAGAAGGTCGCAAATGGCAAAGGCATGACCCCAGCTGCTGCATCGGTCATAAACTGGTTGGCCATGATTCCGGGGATGTTGCAATGGTCGTAACTGTGAGGGCCAGTCATAAGTCACTTTTTTCGGTGCGGCTGTAACTTCCAACAGTTGCTAAATGAATGGTTCTAAGTCGAGCTCTACTTGCATTCCAGCAGAGTATTCAAGGACAAACTGGTTTTATGGACTGCCCATGTGCTCACTACCCAATCCACAGACAAGGGATGGAATTAAAACCCCAAGGTAAGTGGAGGGGGGTTTAATTTAACCCCAGTGAAGTGGCAAGGTGGCTCCCTAAGTTGTGTACTTAAAAGCAAGAGGTTAGAACATCTTTGGCAAGTTGTTTGTGTTTCTGTTGTGAATCTGAGTCCCCTGGGTAGGAAATTCTCTCAGCTGCGACAGGTGAGCCTGTCTCCCTGCTCCCCCCCACTCCAATCACAAAGACACTAGACACCTCTCCATTTGAAGTTTCAAAACCTCATCAAAGTGACACCCGCTCTGTTACCTTTCCCCAAACCGGCCTCTTTCTCTGCATTGATTTTAAGATTAAAGTGCTGCCAAAAGGCCCCCGGATCCATAATCCTGTTCCTGCAGACTGAGCTGTGAGTGACAGGAATTGATTCTCCTCTCTTGTCTGCTAAAAAGAAATCGGGGAGCTATCTCTGGGCTCTGTGCCACAACTTGGCCTTCTGCATGCAGATCACACCTCTTGGAGGGTGGCTTGGCAATCGTCAAAAGCCCTTTGCAGAAAGTATCTGAGATGGGAAGAGGCTGAGGTGGTTGGTGCGCCCTTGGCTAGGCTGAAGGCATCTCATTAAGCTCAGTCTAGACTAGAATTCCAAAGCTGGGTAGATTTTAGCTTCAGATTACAGGACAGGAAGAACCAGCATGGTGTAATGATTCTGGTCTTGTTGGAGAGATCTTACTTCGAGTCCCACTGTGTTCTTAATCACAGAAACTCTACAGAAGACCTGGGACAGTTCCTCTTTATTTGCCTAGCCCACCTCACAGGTTGTACAGAAAAATAGGAAGAAGGAGATGTCCTAAAGGAAAGGCAAGATAAAAAGTCTAATAAGCAAACAAGAAAATAAGGAAGAGGCCGTCCATTTAGTTCCATTGCACAAGAAACAACGGGTGGGAAGCTCCTCAGAGGTAGACCCAACCTGGAAATGAGGAGGAATTTCCTGGCTGAGAACAATCAAGCAATGGAACAACTTGCCTCCCAGAGTTGTGGGTGTTCCTTCACTGGAGGTTTTCAAGAAAAGATTGGACAACCATTTGCGCGGGATGGTGTAAGGATTCCTACCTTGGGCAGGGGTTGGATTAGAAGTTCTCCAAGGTCCCTTCCAGCCCTATGATTCTATGAAATAAAAGATTTGTAGAATTATAGGGTTGGAAGGGACCTTGAAAGTTTTCTGTTCCAACCTCCTGCCCAGTACAAGAATTCTCAAACCATTTTGGACAAATGTCTCTCCAGTCTTTTCTTGAAGATCACCAGTGATGGAGCATCCACAACTTCAGGAGGCCAGCTGTTCCTTGCTGAAGAGCTTTCATAGTCAGGAAATTCCTCCTTAGTTCAACTTTGGTGACCACAACTGGACATAATAGGCGTGGTCCGACCAGTGCAGCATAGAGCAGCAGTTCTATCAATAAATGTCCTTTCAATTATCCCACTGTATGTTAATCCAACTACAGATTTAAGCAGGGGACCCATTTTCCACAGCCTTTTACAGCACACAGATAGGATGGAGACATCAGGCATCAGAAACAGGTGAAACATGAAAGAAGTGCCAACTGATAACAGGTGGAAATGGGGAATTTACCAACCATCTGAAAACTCTAACTGCAGTGGGATGCTTCCAAAAACAAGAAGAGTTCAAGCAGGGAAAGAAAACATTATAATGGGCAATATACCAAGCGATATACCAAGGACTCCATGGAGTCCTAGGTGCTCTCTGAGCTGGTTGTTTTCTTGTAGATGTTTCATTATCCAACTCGATAACACCATCAGTGCTAGAAGGGAATGAGGTTTGCTCTCTCTATACAAGTGGCTTGCTCTGTGGGTATTGGTGGGAGTGTTCTTGGTGATTCCATGATTAGACTGTTGTTTACTGTTAGCTTGGTAGTTCCTTGACTGAGGTATTGTTTACTTCTTGATTGTTGGTCTAGTGTTAATCTTGCTGTTGATCTCTGCTTATCTGGGTGTTGATAACTGGTCAGAAGGTGTTTTGGTCTTGTTTGATCTTTTGAATGTCCAGAAGAAATCCTTTGGAACGATTCCTAGCCTGGGCAGGGAATTGGATGAGATATATCCAGCAACATCTCCGAATTTCCTACAAGCCTTGTTTTCTATGATTCTCTAATTTCTTGATAATTATTTGCCCAAACAAGTCGGAGAAGTGGATGGTCCATGAAAACAGAGAGACGTTCTGATTGCAGAAATGGTTTAAACCCTATCAGGCACTGAAGCTCTGTGTCATTTCCAAGAAATGCGGAGGGAGGGTTTCCCTGTTTTTCTGGGGGGGATTAATTACTCCCCCCATCTCCAACAGATGCTCAAGCACCATTAAGTTTAGAGCATAAGCCTGCCGAAAGCTTGATTCTTTCTTGGTATAGTGCAGAGGGGGTCCTCCCAGCAGGGGTCTCCAGTGACCCATGATGGAAACTCTTTGCTAGGGAGGGGAGCAGTAAATATATAAATCACTGTCAGAAGAGGGAACCCCAGCTTGACCCAGAAGGAAGGTGTGATACATACAGATTTGTTCCACTCCATGCTGTGTCACTTGGCCATCAAGGGGGTGAACTGCACAGGAATCAGTTAGGCTGACAAATCTCCTACAAATCCGTGCCATCTACTCCATTGACTTCAGGGCACGGAGGACAAAAAAGAGGCCAAAAATCCAGAGAGAAAGATGTCAGGAGTTGGTAGATGGCCTCCATCAGATGCCCAGATGCCTCTATTAGCCTGGAGAGCTAAATAGAGCTTCTGTCTTCAGAAGGAGGACATCCTTGAGGGACAGAAGCATGGGGCAAGGTCCTTACCTTTATGCCCTGACACAAGTTGAGACTGTTCTAACCAGAGGTCATGAAAAGGAATCCTGATATTTATTATAATAATACACTAATAGCAATAAAAGCCGATACTACACCTGCTGTTAGATATTTAGGAGCACCTGGTTAGCTTTCCCTCTGAAAAACAAGATCCTTAATAAGAGATTGGATCCCACAAAGTTCTTTATCCGCACACATATTGATAGTCAACATAACTGCCCCTTAAAAGTATTATATTACATTTGTACAGAAATACCAGAGGATATACTTGAGATCTCTTAGCCTCCGTTGTCCATTTTGAGATAAGTCACAATCTGGGCTGGTGAATCATGGATGAAAAAAATGGAGTTTTCTGACTTTCTAAGACAGACAAAACAGCATTCAAATCTGTGCAAATTTGCATAATTTGAAGGAGAAATTATCCTTTCCCTTTAACATCCAACTGTCAACAAAATTCAATAGTTGAAGTTTAGGATGTGAAGTAACAAGGTGATGTGGTGGTTATTCAATTATTTACTACTTTAATTCAATTCCAGAGAGACAGAGAAGCACAACTTTTAGAAACTGAACCTTGTCAGAAGAGACTTTTGATGGCATTTGATGCTTCTTTTCTTAAGTTCAGTGCGAAAATTCCCATGGTGGGATCAATTTCCTTCTTTTGACACAAAAGATGCCTCCAACGTGGGCTCAGTGTCCTGCTATTGTCAATATTGTACTATTGTCCTGCAATAAATAGTGCAACACATAGAAGTGAGGGAAACAAGCTTATTCTAAGATGGTGATGGATGTCCAGGTTGGTCTGGGAATACAGTGGGAATCTGTAGACATTTGCATATTTGGACATTAAAGACCCATAAACTCAAAGTTAAGTTAGCCCCAGCATGTACAGTAATGTCCTAGTGGGAACCTTTGGGAAGACCCTCAAAATTGCTGCAAATAAATGCAATGTTCAGACTGATGCTTTTGATCCCTCTATTATAGTTGGTTGCACATTCAGCCAGAGGGTTAGACTGGATTTGACATTTTTGTCCACTTATTGAGTCCTTCCCAAGGACCTGGGATAAGCAGATGTTGTCATTTAATAACATTAACAGTATCGTTGCAGGATGTAAGCTATTCCAAGTAGAGCAGCCTTTTGCAATTGACTGATGGTACTTTTGTCAATGCCAATGGTGTTCAAATGATGCTACAGAGATTTTAGAACTGCACCCAAGGCCCCTATTTCTATTAGTACTACCTTGCTTTCTTTTGCCACAGTCATAATTATTATAATATCTGAAAAGCATGTTTGGAGCAGACTCCAGGGACACAAAGAAAGATGGGACACCTTACTCCCCTAAGGAATCATCTCTTCAACCTCTGTCTTAATGTTACAGTAAAAGTGAGCTTTTGACTAAGCTGGATGGGGAGAGGGGGCTTGTGAGACTAAATGCACCATATGGTGAAGACTGGATTTTGGGTTGGCATGAAGATCCAGACAGCCATTAGCCATCTGAGTTGAGAATGTTGGAAGGTTTCTGGATTCAGACAGTGGAGGTTGTCTTCAAGGGTTGGTCTCAGCATAACCCCTTGCCCGTTGGATTATTTAAAATATTTATCTCTCTGCTTGAAAAAAAAAAAACCAAGACAGACTTTCAAACCAAAATCCATAACTCCTTTCAGAAACAGAAATCTCAATGGTCCTTTGGAGTGGCTGCCACTTTGCAGATGTGTCATGGACAGGACCAAAGGTCTATATGGAATAATGCTCCCAAGGTCCCCCAACAGGTGGGCTTTTGCCTTTCCTGGTTCATGTCTGCCACCAAAGCAGATGGCTGAGCTTCGTCTACATCACTTCTACGCAGAACTGGATTTCTCAGAGTAAGCATTTAAATTCTGCTTTTCTTCATTATTTTTCCCATGCTAATGACAGTCAAGTTACCGTCCTGTGAAAAAATCCATTTAGTTTTCGCAGTGCGGGCTGCAAAGCGGGAAATGAAGGGCACCAGGGAAGCCTAGGCTGGCACCAAGCAAACACGGGCAGAGCCATCATCAAAGCACTCATCCATTACCCAATCAACAGCATTTCCAGGCTCAGCGGGGTTCAAATGAGGTCCTGCTGGGAAACAGAAATTAACTTGGAATGGAGGTAATCCATCTTCAGATGCTACTCATCTTTCAGAAGCATTGCTGGGCAATAAAGAGGAACAGTCCAGCAGCAACCAAGTCCCATTTAAAGAAGACACAACTGGTAAGTTTGATGCGGATCAGAATTAGTGGCTCCATTGTTCACTCTTCTACACTCAGCTGGTAACCCTAATCTGTGTGAAAGTTACAAGCACAACCACCATTTAATTATGGATCAAACTGAAAGGGTCAAAAAAAGGGCAGAGAAAATATCTGCAGATTCCTCTCATCCTGGAACATAACTTGCTTGAACCTCTTCCCTCTGATGGTGCTATGGGGTATTGCTTACCAAAATAACCAGGCACAGGGCAGTTTTTTTTCTACTGGCTGCATACTTTGGATGCACACTTTATTCTAACTTCATTTATTGTTATTATTCTATTTACTGTTGTCTCACAAGTATACTGAGAGCTGCTGTACCGGAGCCAAATTCCTTATGTGTCTAACCATGCTAGACCAATAAAGTATATGAATCTGAGCTAGGCCAACTGACAAGCTGCTAGCCAACCTTGGCTCACATTGAAAAACAAAAAACTAACCAGGGCTGAGCCTGATAAATACTGAAAGGACTGTAAGCTACACTAGAAAGTTAGAAAAAAGGAATCCTGGAAGAAGGTGATTGTCAACCACTCCTGCAATTTGCCAAGGAAACTAAGTAGATATATCACTCTTGGGAACTGAGATCAACCAAGTAGACTTTTTTCCCCTTAAGGTGGCTCATATTCTTCCATCCTATTTAGAAACAATCTCTTGTATTTTTTCTAAGCCAAATGCAAGTGAATGTGTTCCTGCAACAACTGTCCCAAACCTGTGTCCTCCAGTTGTGTTGGACTGCAACTCTCATGTTGTCTCCATGATGGTGGGACATTCTTGAAACTGAAGGGAACCAGGTTCTCCTAGGGAAAGCTATCCTATGGGGTAAGAAGTCTTTAGGTATCCTTTGTTTTTTTGGTCCATGAGAAGCAACTTTGAGTTGAACAAAAGTTGAACACAGAACACCTTCTACGCATCTCTGCCCCATAGTGACAGCCTGCCAAGTGTTTTTAAGGAACATACAAGGTGATGGTAGACACATGTTTGGCATCTCAAGGTGGACCTAGAAGATGATGATCATCTGTGGCATCTGCAGCTGAAGATACTGTAGCAGAACCTACAGTAGTGACCATGACTCAGGGCATTCAAATGAAAAGGAATCTTATTCAAGACCTCTTGTATGAAAAATATTAAGTTTCCAAATTATGTATTTAAGGTTTCTTCTCTGTCGACTTCAGGCCACCAGTGGCTGCAACTCAATCCATCTGGCTGACCTTTTCTGGACTTCTGTCTGTATCAGTTATTAAGGTCAACTTGTATTGGCCAGATATGATTTCCTTCCCCAAATGTCACCCCTGCTTAGACAGCTGGCAATGGGCTAAGCTAGCTAAATAATAACTAGTCAAGAGGGCTAGACTCATTTTTATTTTATTTCTGAAAATATACCAGTTATTCTACACCTAAAAATGCTTTGAGGCCTTTTCAACATTATTGCACAGGATAAGATGAGGAGTATTAACTGTACTATTTGGAAATATTTTATTTAATTTCTCAGAAGCCACCTAGATGAGTTATAAGTCCTTGTGAATATAGGATGATGGATTTAAGCCATGCTGGAAATACTAATGGGAAATCTCTAAAAACTAAGAGGCCTTTTCTGTTCAAGAAAATGAAAAAGCCACCAATGAGGATCAATTGATGCTGATTGCCAGAAGCCTCCATTTTGCAAGCAAAATAAATTCCATACTGTGCCCCATGTACAGGAAGGAAAGGGCTCATTTGAAGAATTTCTACATTATTCAGCTCTTAAGCTGTAATTAAATTAGTAGAGATGGATGCCTTTGCTTGTCCTTTTTACTACTGAGAAGTCTACCAATTTTTTCATTTTTTTTCCTGCAGTGCATCCTGGGCATCATTGCACTTGATCAGATCACTATCTATTTAGAATCCAGAAAATTCTTGATTCTAATAATATCAAGTAGATTTATCCAGTCCTAAAGGACAGATTTTTAATTTGAAGCCTTATGGAGAAGATCAATATTGGAGCCATGGAGATATCAGGTGACCTCAGCCCACAACCAAGATCTGGACACAGAAAGGAAGAAACATAGAAATATACTAGATAAGGTTGGCAAGGCACTATAGGGTTACTATATGTAATCAGGATTTATCCATGCTTTTATCAAATAAATTTTGTTTGCTGCTAGTTTAGGCTATAAATCTAATTTGCCTTCTCAATCTGCGCCGTCTCTGTTCCTTAATCACTGCTACTAATCTTACACTTGGTGGACAAAGTAGGGTCTCCAACAGTCAGTTGCTGGACATTTAAAAAGGTTCCCCACTCTATTCTTCCTATATATCTGAACAATCTTATCTTGAATAAGACCAGTCAGAATACTTCTCAAGTTTAAATTTGGGCAAGAATTCAAATGAAGTCCCTGAATCCATTTCAGATGGAAATATTATGATGAAGAACTTCTAGACTTAACCTAATAATTTTGAGTTTCTGAGATTTTAGAGACTATTGGAAGTCACCTTAAACAGCACTTAAAAAATGTTAAAAATAAAGTGACATCTCAAACCATAAAGACCTTGGCAACCTGATTAGCAGAACATCATCTAAGTGTATGCTTTTCTCTCTGTTATGGCTCGTATGCTATTTTTTATTTAAATTCTACTTGATATTTTTTAAATGGAGATTGTATTCAGGCTACAGGCATTTTACCTGGTTATTGAATTAAGCTCTTTTCCAGATTTGCAGGATATACTGAAGATTCTTAATATACTTCGAATATACTTAATGTATATATTTAATGTATATACTTAAGTGTACTTCTATACTTAATATAGTATGAGGTACCATCAGTATGCTGATGATACCCAGATTTACATCTCCTTCCCGGGTGACCCGAGTGATGCTGCCCTGGCCCTGACTCGGTGCCTGGAGTCTGTTCAGGGCTGGATGGGGAACAACAGACTTCGGTTGAACCCCGGCAAGATGGAGTGGCTTTGGGTGGCAGGGGGTCCGGGTCCTAGGACATTTCCATCCTTATTTCTTGATGGGGTTGCACTACTCTGGGTAGACGCAGTGCGTAACTTGGGGGTTCTCCTGGATTTGCGACTCCTACTTGAAGAGCAAGTAGCGAGTGCGGCCAGGAGAGTCTTTGCACAGCTTTGTGTTGTGCACCAGTTACGCCCCTTCCTGGACCAGGAGTCCCTGCGCTCGGTCACTCATGCCCTCGTCATCGCAATCCTGGATTACTGTAATGCGCTCTACATGGGGCTTCCCTTGAAGAGTATCCAGAGATTGCAGCTGGTGCAGAGTGTGGCTGCACGGATGATTTTAGGGGCCAATAGATCAGCCCATGTAACATCTTTGTTCCGAGAGCTGCACTGGTTACCAGATTGCTTCCAGGTGCAATTCAAGGTGTTAACATTGATTTTTAAAGCCTTTCATGGCACGGGACCAGGCTATCTGATGGGGAGTTCCTGGCCCACCAGAATCAGCGGAGGAGTCCTTCTCTGGTTCCCTTCGGCTAAGGAATTTTGGCTGGCGGGGTCTAGGAGACGAGCCTTCTCTGCCGTGACTCCTGCCCTATGGGACATCTTGCTCCTAAGCTGAGGTCTGCCCCCTTCCTTATGGCCTTCAGGAACGGCCTTAAGACCTGGCTCTGCGAGATGGCCTGTGGCTCCAGGAGGGTCTCATCATCATCTTGGAGGTGGCTGGTTGATCACTAGCCACCCTCAACCCCCTTTTTTTATATATGTAATATTTTTAGCCCGCCTCTCTAGTCTTTTGGGTTTTTTATTTTATTTTTATGTTTTTAATCAATGTTTTTAATGCTTGTTTTGTTAGCCGCCGAGTCTCTCTGGATTTTGGCGGCATAGAAATTTAATGAATGAATGAATAAATAAATAATAACAGAGGTTCAAATCTAAACCTTCCTAGATTTATTTTGACATATATCAAAACCACAAAGGAAATCTTGTAGTCCATTAAATGCATCTTGAAAGAATATTAAGTAAAAAAAAATAAAGGTTTCACTTTTCAGTCATGTCCAACTCTAGAAGGAGGTGCAAATCTCCATTTCACAGCTGAAGAGCCAGTGTTATCCGAAGACAGTTCTGTGGTTATGTGGCCAGCATGACTATACACTGAGGTGCATGAAACACTGTTACCTTCTCACCAAGCTCATCAGTTACCTTCTCACTCTGTACTTATTTATCTACTTGCATTTTGCATGCTTTCGAACTGCTAGGCTGGCAAAATATTAACACTGTTTAAAATCCAACCCATTAGAGCATATTCAAATTATTTGTATATCTAAGAATTATTTTTCAGTTGTGCTTAATAGCTAACTATAGGGCTGGAGATTTCCCAAACCTCCTTCCATTAAATAAATATTTGAGAACTTTTGGATTCTGCTAATGCATCAGGCTCAAAGCATAAATTCTTAAAATGGTTCACAGCTTAGGAATCCAATTTTATTTGGTGAAACACTAAATGTTTTAGAAAGCTTATTAATAATGAATTGATCCAAAGTACTGATGCAGGGTTTTGCTCATCAATTCAAGAATAAAAACGTAACAGCAATTTTCAGGCACAATATCTATTTCTTATAAGAATTATGATCAAATTTAAGTCTCCAGCTAACATTGTCCATGTATATGACCTGAAGTATTTAATGCAAGACAACCAATATTAAAGCAGCCAATTATATATTTCAAATTATGCCCATGAGGATTTCTGAGACAAATCACTTACATTCCATGAAACTTATAGTAATCAAAGTATCAGCCAATTATAAAGCTGAAATTTGAGAAAGTTGAACCCCCCTCTCCTCTCATGTGAAGGACCTAATTTGAATATAGACATCTCGGAGCCCATCTCATAATGACTTCATTAATGTCTTATTGTTAAAAATACCTTTTTATGTCTCTATGTGTATACAACCACTTTCAAGGGAGTGTTGACTCTTAATGATTGCCTGGATGAGTCCTTTCAATTTTCTTAGCAAGATTTTTGGGAGGGGTTTGCCACTGCCTTCTTCTTACAGCAGAGAATATGACTAAAATGGGACTAGTCTCCTAGTTTCTAGCCTGATGCTTAACTCCTACACCAAACCAGCAATATAAAATACTTAGCTTTTAACATCAACATTGTTCTAAGATTACATTTCTGAGAAACTTGAATAAATATAATTAAAATGTACTTAAAATTACATTTATTCTTCCACCAAATTTCATGAGGATTTTAAGCCACCTATTTATATCAATATTAACTTAAGACAATTATTGACCTCTCTGAGACACAGACATTTATCTAGGAATTATTGCAGTGTATCTGAACCAAAGTACATTCTTCATATTTCAGTAGTATGAATGGATTTTTAAATGTATTTATTTTGTCTTTTAAAGTAAAAAAAAATATTTACACTAATTCTTCCTACCTCTGAGAGAATAGAGAACATGTTTCAATTATCTGAAAACAGAAGTAAAAATCTCATTAAACATTTGATTTCAAGCATCTTCAGTCAGCCTTTAAAAAATTATTTGGAAACTTCGGAAACCCAAGCTAGTTTATGTCTTTCTAATATTTAAATACAGTTTAAACACAGGTACTCAGCTTATGTCCATTTGCTCAGTCACCATTTAAAGTTACGATGGTGTTGAAAAAACATACATATCCTCAAAGTTCCAGCCATTGCAGCACTTGGGTATCTGGCTCATATTATGACTTTGCAAGGAGCTGCAGTCATGTATTGCAACTTGCAATCTTCCCTGCTGGCTTCCCACAAGCAAAATCAATGGGGAAGCTGGCAGGAAAGGACGCAAGTCACTCCAGTTAGTCTCTCTGGCTTTCCTGAGCTCATGCTACATCACACTTTCTACTCCATGGCCTTCGTGTGCTCATGCTGTACCATGCCATCCAACGCAAGGCCTTCTTGTACTCAGGCTGCACCCTCTACCATACTGCCTTCCTGCACTTGCACAGCATTGCAGCACTCCTCTCAACTCCCCTCAGTATCTGAGCTTAACACTTTTTAAAAGGTGTTTAAATATTCTTTTAAAAAGAATATTGGATTTACACATGTAGAAATGTACATAAAATATACAATGGGTTTTGTCAGTTATTTGGGATAAAGTCAAAATCAGATTTTGTCTGTCATATCCCAAATCTACTAAATTAAGTGTATCAAACTAACACTGTACATTGTTGGCAAGTATGGCTATCCTGGACAACAGGATACTTCTACAAATTCTTGGACTTATTTGATGTTCAACAATGAATCTTCCAACACTTCTTTAAAAATGAATCTTCATTACTGACAGAAGCTCTGGTTCAGTAAATAATTTTTACCTAAAAACCTACCATATTTTGTCATAAAAGTTTCTTACATAAGTTTACTTTTCATCGTCCATGTATACACAAACCTGTAGCATATAGAATAGTAACTATCAACGAAAATTGTAGCAAAGTTTTGTAAGTAAATATAGCAAACCCAAAACAAATGCAGCCAAAATGATGCAGTAGGAATTCAAAAATGGGGCTAAATGTTAGATGATAATACTGCATGATGTGCTGCTCTTAAAGATCAAATATTAACTCAGGGATGCCCCCAATAAACAATATGCTGACTCCCGTGTCACTCTATCTTAGTGCCTGGAGAAGCCAGCTCCTTATGGCCTTCTGGAAGGCTAAAAGGCGAGAATCTGATGGATCATCAGGGAAAGGTATATTCCACTGGTTGGAGCTGCCATGGAAAAGGCTTGTTTAGTTTGAAGTAGAAGACTACATTCTCCTTATTTTTTTTCCTCCATGAAACTTCAGTGTCCTCCTTCTGAAAGAAAGGTTCCTCAATTCTCCTTCATAATACATTTGCAAGACATGCTGGCCAACATATCATGAAAGAAGAGGGGAAATCTTGGTCTGCTGATAGATGGACTGCATTGAATATACCCCCAGGTCCAAAGTATTTCCATCCTTATTTCTCTTGATAGCAATCTTAAAAATCTAGAACAAAACATTGAAAATGTCACAGCTGTGTAGAAATTTAAATCTAATCATTAATTTGTATTACACCTACAATGGGATTGCTACAAAGAGAAATGCATATGATGAGAACTGATAAAATGTAGCTGCCTTGCCAAATCCCCTTTTAACCTTCATGAAGGTCAGTAGTGGAGAATTCTTTAAAATTGAGTAGAGGCCAGATTGGGGGTTTTCCTTTGTCTCTCAACCTGTTCTGTCATACCCAATCCCATTCAGTAGGAACTCTTGATTCTTTGGGGAGGGAGCAGCTTCATTCTGCCAGCTCCATTTTCCATGATATTTTCAATTCCAGAATAATAGATTTATTTCCATTGTAAAAAAGGAAAATAATTTAAATGCAAATCACTTTTTATTTTATCAAGCTTCAGCTGAAACATTTGTGCGTAGTTGAATTTATTTTGAACAATATATCATTTTTGATAAAAATTCAAGTATCTATAAACATATTCTATTGGAAGAGAATTCACACAAAGTAAACTAGTAATATTGTTTATAGCACAGAAAAGTAGGAATATTGTTACATTTCTTGCTGAGTTCTAACACTGCAATTACATAAATTTGTTAAGATTCAGAACTTCAAGCACAATACTTCTTGTAAAACACTAAATATGGAACCTGATTACTTGGTTAGGTTTGACATGATGTGATTAGCTTAGCTCATTAAACTTTAAACGTAAAAGCAGGAGATATTGATAATAGGGCATCTGTTTATACATAAAGCAAATTTTGAGAGCTTTTACTTGGGGAAAAAAGAACACTGTATGATTGCAAAACCACATTTGCAAATTCAGAACTTTAAAAAAGATATACAATGGTGCTATAAAATTGGTCAATCCTTCTGAATTTTCAATATTTCTCCATAAATATAAGCTAAAATGTTGTCTTTGCAGCGACTATCAGATTTTGATAATGAATAACAGAATTCTGATCTTTAAATAAGGTAGGACTTCCCATAGTCATGCTTAATTATGTCATCTATTGTAGGCCTAACCAAGAATGACATAAAACAATCCAGCCAAAGTTCAATTGTTTATCTGCATATACCATATATGCAAAATCTTACTAAACATTGCTATCCTAAATTAATGGATAAACACTGGGAGATTCTAGGGAGTGGCTATCCTAAATCTCTTCTCACGATACAGCTCTGGACTGCTGTCTCTTGTCTCAGCCCCCGTCCTCAGAATAT
>JANHZU010004651.1:112677-129837 GCA_032468055.1 Acrochordus granulatus
CCTTCTCTGCTGTGGCTCCTGCCCTATGGAACATCTTGCCCCTCGAGTTGAGGGCTGCCCCCTCCCTGATGGCCTTCTGGAAGGGCCTTAAGACCTGGCTCTGCGAGATGGCCTGGGGCTCTCGGGGGGGCACTCATCATCATCTTGGAGGTGGCTGATGGATTCCTAGCCATCCTCAACCCCCTTTTTATATTTGAAATCTTTTTAGCCCACCTCGCTAGTCTGCCAGGTTTATTATTTTATTTTAATGTTTTTTTAAAAGTTTTAATGGATGTTTTTAATGGTTGTTTTTTGTTAGCCACCGAGAGTCTCCAGATTTCGGCAGCATAGCAATATAATAAATAAATAAAATAAATAGCAACTAAATTAAGTTTGCATGACAAACTAAGCCATTAAAAGCAACAACAAAGAGGACCTAAAACTAAGAAAGCTTAGTATACTGTGTCCAGCACAGCTGCTCTGTGTTGTGTATTCTCATAACACAGCCATATTTAAATATTATGCAAGCTAATGTATTTTATCTTCTTTTGCCATTTTGACATAAATATAATTACATAACTGCATATTTTAGTTGGATTGCAGTCGAAGCTAATTAATCAACTGCAGCTATGGATGATTAATTTACTTCTGAAATCCATTTTGCCTTCATGTGTGACTGCCTGAGCTCCAACTTCAGTGATTAGGTCATCTCTATGATGCAAACCCCAAACAAGGTTTCTATTTGCCATCATCATACACCAGAGACAGTAGATATAATGGTTGTTTCAAACTATTTTTTTTTAATTTAAAACATTTAAATGGCCACCCACCTCCAACCAACTCTGAAATGTCTCCCCATTGTGTTAAAAATCAATGTTTGGGTCGCGGTTCTTGCAAAACTTTTGGCCTAAGTTTTGATTTTTTAAAATTTTTTTAATTCTAAAATGTAATTTTATATGTGACTAAATCTTTTTCTTCAATCCTCACTGACCTTTAAGTCCTGCTCCCTCGTTGTGATGTGATGGGAAAGGGAAGCCGTTTCAACTTTTTATTTTCACCATTTATTTTGAGAAATAATTAATCCTGCCTTTGTCTCTACAGGAGCTGGCTGCCACATTTCACACTGTCTTGTTAAAACCATCCAGGTATAATTAAATGTGTTAAAAACAGGGAGGAACTTGGAAATCAAAACCTAACCAGAAGCAGATATTTTACATCTTGTTGAGTTGACTAGAAGGCCTTCAACATACTTTCAATGCTACACTTTGGCATGCTTTTTTTAGTAAAAGTGTGGGATAAAAATGTTTTCAGCAAAATATTTAAATTACACAGCAGACAATTTAAGCAGTCTCTTGTTCTTTGCAGAATTCTGATTGTATCTTCTAGGATTTAGAGGTGTGTTATTCCAGAGAATCTTGGAACTGGAAGGGCAAGTTAAGATTAACATTGAGATTAACCACTGACTAGAGCAGGAATCAAACTAAAATCACCTGAAAAATGGCTGTAAAGCCTCCACTTAAATACCTCTGATGAAGGGGAATTCAGCTCTTTAAAAAAAATTTATTACTGCCTCAATCTGTAGGCAGTATACAACCATACACTAATTTATTAATCAACCTGGAAATTGATTTCTGGTCAATTCATCAATGCCCTATATTCTGGAGTAAGAATGAACAAGATCTGTGACATCCCAGATCAACGTTTCCCAACCTTAGCCATTTTAAGATATGTGGACTGCAACTCCCAGAATACCCTAGCCAGCAATGCCGGTTGGGGTATTCTGGGAGTTGAAGTCCGCACATCTTAAAATGGCTAAGGTTGGGAAATACGTCTTTAGATGTTTGAAAAGAGCTATCGACCCTCTCAAAGTTAAACATGCCCATCTTTCTTCAAAGGACTTAGTTTTTAGTCCAATAATTGAAGCATACTTATGGGAGGCTGCATTTTACAGTTTGCGTCTTATTTTTTGTGTGTGTTGACGGATGAACAGACAGTCCCAGACAGACAGACATTTTGTGTAGGGGAAAATATTTGAAGGTAATTGTGTCTTCTAATTCTTATTCTCCCTTTCTCTCTCAAAACTTTTCCTGACTTTTAACTAATCTTTTTTTGGAAGTTTTGTATCTAGGGCATAGGAGACAGAAAAGGAACGTTACATACATGATCTTAAGTGCTGCAGAATTGTTGAAGACATGTAAGATATTGGGGCTGGGGGATTGCACTACTTCTGCTATGGCCACTTTGGGAGAGACTATTCAGCTATATGACAACCACAGGTCCACCATTAGCCTCCTTGTTGGCAAATTACACACTGAACTTGGGTTTTGTGATGGGAGAACGTTAGTCCACAACTGGAAGGATGTTTCAATAAACAACTGTCCCTATATCCTTGTGAGTTTTGAGGAATCATAACAGATCTTTCTTGTATGGCTGGGAGAGGAACAGTTACATAATTTATAATTTAATAATAAAATTTCTTCTTCGAAACTATGTGCACTGGCTTTCTGATTTACCTGTGGACAATGGAGCAGGCTGATGACGGTCAGCTATGATTACATACAATGAAATTTAAGAATGAATGGCAATGTTGATCTGGAAGTTACACTCCTGGGAATATTGGAGGAGACATCCAGAGGCATATCAGGTCAAATACTTATAATTAGTTTTCCTGGCCTGAAGATGAGGGAAGATACTTGGGTCAGTTTGTCCAACCCAAGCATAGCCCATCATCTAACCTGAGCAGAGAGGGACTGGATGAATTCAGAAAGCATCTAATTTTTCAAAATGCTAGAGGATTGTGTGTATGACCTTGAAGCAGGTCGAAATATAGCTTCTTTTGAAGAGGACCTCCCTGTATCCAAAGATGCAGGAGAAATTTACTGATGCTCCTAACTTCTCGAGCAGTTTGTGATACCCTCAGTCATCCTCTCTTAGTGGAAGAGTTGCATAGATGGGAGTTGGAAAGATGGTGTGATGGTACTTCCCCTATTTCTTCTTGCAAATTAGAAAATGTTAGATCTGTTAATGGGAGACGAAAAGATCAAAAGCTGCTAATCAAGCCTCTAAAGTCCTAGAAAACAGAAGTACTTGACTAAGATCACTAGTAGTTCTTAGTGCATTTGATACCAAGCAGAAGGAACCTGGCTGAAGATGCTCTAAGTCAGGGGAGTCCAACCTTGGGAACTTTCAGATGTGTGGACCTCAACTCCCAGAATTCCTCTGCCAGCAAAGCATAGTTGGCTGAGGATTTCTGGGTGTTGGAAGTCCACACATCTAAAGGTTGCCCAGGTTGGATAGCCTTGCTCTAAGTTGTTCTCAGACTTTCAATCTTGGACAAGCTGGCTTTCACAGGCATTAGACCCCTATGATTTTCTCTGCCGTCTTCCAGTGAAAGGCTGCTGGAATGAGAACAAGGTGATCAAAGCAGCCATACAAACCTGGATGGAGAGGTAAAAATGAAGATTAATGAGCACAATATTGGCCTGCTGAAACCCAAGTTCTCTGTGACATTAGGCTAATTAAAATAATCCATCATACAATGTGTTTATCTGAGGCCGGGTCAGAAAAGCTGGATATGAACCAGATGTCAGGAAGCACTGAAGGTGATGAAATACTTGCGTACGTACGGTATGCATGGATGTGTATGTGTGTATATGTGTGTATATCTCAACGTGTGCATCTTTCAGGGCAGGATAATGTTTCTATATTACAGTGTCTGTTCAGCGTCCTGTGGTCATGTGATCACAATCTATGACGTTTTTGCTGAAAACCAGCAATTACTTCCAGTTTGCCTAATGGCTGTGGTATTTGTTTAATGACTGCTGCATTCACTTAATGATCTGCACAAAAAAAGGTGGTAAAATCTGGTTGGTCATGTGAGTGACCCAGTTTACAGCTGTCATGACTTACGACCATAATAGGCAGGCTCCATTACAGTACAAAGTACTGTACATTCCAAATCATAAGAAGAAACTGTCCTATTTTGTTGTTTCTGCATTAGTTGACCTCTCCTTGAGTTCTAATTCTGACCATCTTATTTTAAAAAATTTTTACAAAAACTGGAGCAGGTTTAGACAAAAGTAATGAGGATGATTGAGAGATTAGAAACTCCATTTTCCAAAGTGAATTAGATATGTTCAACCTTGAGGGGAGAAGATGAAAGGAAATATGATGGAAGAGAGTAGGACACTCTGGGGAAAACCAAGATTTGTTCTTTACCACTGAAGAATGCAGATGGGATTGCTTCATGACCATCATGTTTGCTTAACAGTCATCGTCTTTGCTTTACAACCACCACATTCACTTAACAACTGCAACAAAAAAGGTCATAAAATCAGGTGCAGTCATGTGATGGCCCATTTAATGACTGGCATGACTCACAACCAAATAGTCATAAGTCAAGGACTATCTATCGGAGCAGCTTGGAAGTGCGGCAATGCCTACAGAGGTCCTCCTTTCATTGAATGTATTCATCCAGAGTATAGTCATAAGTGAAAGATATCTCATAATGGATATTTTAATTTGGATTCCTGTAATGATCAGAGATAGGACTTTATGGCCTCATGGCCCTTTCCAACTTAATAAAATCTTAATTTCTTATGTCTGGAAGGACTTCCTTCTGCACAATGCTTTCATCTGGATCCAAAACACTGCAAGCTCACAATTTTGTTTTGTCGCAATAGATGAAGGAATATGGTATATTCAGCTACCTTCTTGATGGAAGAAAGTATAGACGGATATTGCAAAGGTTATGGCCAAGATTCAAGATGATCAATCATGTCCAGGTGAAAAAAAAAACACACCTGGAGCAAGGGAGAGGTCCATTTCAGTTGGTGGTTTCCCTGATTATGGAATTCTCTTTCTAAAAAAGCTCTTTTGATTCCACTATATCAGTATCTCTCTGATATCATACAACTGAAAAGGTTGGATATCTGGGATGGATGCAGTCTGGATTCCCAGGAGGGAGAGGCTGCATTCCAGAGGAGCAAGAGACAGCGAGGTTCGGATAGTTGTGTGAGAGAAAGAGGGCGAAGTCAGTTCCTCCCTAACAGTTCCCAGAGTACATCTTTAATGACGTGAGTAGTTGGCTTTAGTTTTCTATCGGTGAGAAAAAATAAAGCAAACTGCTTAGAGATTCGCAACGTGTGCGTCTAAGGTCTGAAGAATTGTGCTTAATACATTCTAACAAATCTACAGAAAAAGTGACTGATTGTGGGGTTTTTTTCTTTTATAAATTAGAGTTAATTTTCATGATTTTAATTGTTTGTGTATGTGGAGGGTTTTTAAATTCATGTTGTTAGATGCTCTGGGGATCCAGATAAAGACTGAAATGGGAAAATGTAATCCTCCCTTCAATTAAATATTTCCCAGTTATCTTCAGCTTTGTCTTTTGTTAGCTTTGAGATCGGATCCAGGCTAACAGTGCTGGTGAAACAAACTGTGGGTATCTCACTTCATCTCTTAATAATGGGGAAAAAAATCAGCGTATGTGTCTATTGGTGCTCACTTTTGTCTGTGCAAATATCCCCATAGTTTCCCTTCTGAGCAAACTGAAAGCGTTGCAGCAAAGCATTATTTATTGATCAGCATTTTCACAAGTCTCAAAGGTCAGGCTCCCCCTTTGAGAAGTGAAGAAGGCGCACACTTGATCAGTTCCAGCCACAGCCTAATAGTTTCTGATTATAGTTGCAAATGGACCGGAAAGAAAACTCATTTGTTTACGGTGTCCATCAACGAAACTCGCTTGGCAGCCATCAGTGGCCATTTGAATGTCACTCGTCACCGACATCCATCTGATTAATGTACAGGAATTGAACATGATGGGAACAGTATGCTTTCACGGCTGGTAGCAGTGTTTGTTTGGAAGAGCCACAAGTGATCTTTCCATAGCAGAAAGAAAGGATGCCAAGTGCAGCGATGGCCTCATTATCTCCTGTAAGTCACGATGATAAAAGCAACTGCATAAGCAGTCTTCAGAAGATCCCCAGTGTTGACTCGGCCATCAAAACCACTCATGTTCTATCAAAAGCAACTACTTGAAAAGGTCGGATGTTCCCAGGGAGAGAGGAAATCTGGGAGCATCCAGAGTCACAGTAATGAGAGATGAGATTAATCCACGCTGTGCCAGGGTCACCAGGGTCACCTTCCCATTCCTGATGAACTCTACATCTGATGAACCTTAATTTTGACATCTCCCAGCCAAGCTTGGCCTTTTCAAAAGTCCAACATATCAGGAAAGTATTGCAGAAAAGGCTATACTGAGTTGCTATCTGGATGAACCCGGCTTAACTCGGGATTTCTTGAGATAGTTGTGTGCTGGATTGAATGCCAACTCTCAATACTGTGCAGCAGAACACAGCATCGGAAGGTTCATGTTCTCTTCAACCACTTATGTGCTCAATTCACTCCACATTCTTACCCAGGCCCACATTCTTACCCAGGCCCACAGAAGACCTAAGGGCTTCATTCACCTAATGTATTAAGCTTGGTTAGCCTTTAGTTGTTTTGTGCGTTGCTGATTTATGTCTCTTTGGCGAGACTGTAAGCCATAAATTCTGCAAATCCAGGGAAATGATTACTGGAGAAACCAGTGACATCCAGCTATTATTTGCTATTTTAAATGTTTTCAGTTCAGCTTTTAGAGGAATGATCTCTCCAAGATGGCTTCCACAGAACATTTCAGACAATTAAATGTTATAAAGTATGAATAAAGTCAACATGAAGACCGAGAGAATACAGTAGACTTTTTTTTTCTGCAGTACACTTACCTTGAAGACGACAGGTAGTCCCCAATTTACAATTGTAACTGAGCCCAGAATCATGGTCATTGCAGTCGTAAACTGAGGTGTAATGCAATTGGACACAATTTTTTGACATTTTTATGGTGAGTGTTAAGCAAACACCAATGTCATGAAGTGAATCAACTTCCCCACTGGGCATTTTGTGTTGGAAATCAGAAGTAAATGCTGGAAACTAACTAAAAACATCAAAAAATTGCTGTCACGTAACTATGGGACATTGCAAATGGCCATAAAGATGAAACAACTGCCAAGCGCCCAAAATGTGATCACATGACCGTATTGTGTGTGTGTCCATCATAACTTTGAAAACAGGCCGTAAGTACCTTTTGGGGAGTCTGTGGTAACAGTTGCTAACTGATGGTCATAAATCAAGGACTGCTTATAAAGTTGGGAAGCCTTTTTCCAAAGTGTTCCTACCACCAATCTTACCTGCAAGAGAGGCCTTTGCACTCCCAGCATCTTCATGGTATCTGCATTGGCAAGAATCTTCAAGGGGTCGGTAATCTTGGTGACTCCTTCAATTTCCTTGTTAATTTCTCCCAGAACTTGGTTAAGAAAGATGTTCTTAATGTACATGGTGAGGAATTCACGAAGCGGGCATTGCTTAGTGGGACTTAGTCCCAAAGCATGCTCAATCTCTTGAATAAACCTGAAATACATAAAAACCAGGGGAAGATGCATCGTTATGACAGCAATCCATCCAACTGAAACATGATTTAAGCCAGTGATTTTCACCACGTTCATAAAGTATGATGATAGAAGGAATCAAAGATAGCTGCAGAATCTTGTCCTAGGTTTCAGAAATGAGTTTTCCTCAGCATTAATAACAAATCTTCCAGATGACAATAGTTCAATTCAAATAACAGACACCCATTATTTAAGGCACCTTGGCCTCTTAGGAAAGTTTTTAAGACGCCTGTTATGGTTCGAAATGGGATTTTGCCAATCATACTTTTAAAATAAAATGTATTTAAAAATAAATAAAACTGAACTGCACTGACTCCGGCAGGCAATAATCTCAGAGTCCTTAACCTTTCCACTAATAATCTTAAATTGATGAAATTCCATGACTTCCTTGTTCTGCATGAAAAGAAAAACCCCAAAGCAATCCAGGCAGGCAAACAGCCTAGACAGATGAATGGAGAGACTCCTGCCCCTTTCTCTTTCCCATCTGGCAGCTTTTCTCTTCACTGTCCTCTTCAATGTTTTTTTTTACCTGCAAAGCATAAAATGTGCAGAAAAAATCATCTCTGCTCCTTGGTGAGAAACCAGAGGCACCCACTTATGAACTGAGAAACTGAAAAAAAACAAATTCCCTTCCGCTGCTTAGCCTCGGCCTGCTTCTGACGGCAAAAAAGCAAAGGCCAAAATATGAGACACGCAGAAGTTTACGTAAGGTCTGGGCAAAAATCTCTTTAAAATACCGAATGCATTTAACCTAGCCTGGATCCTGGGATCATCTGTTTGCAGATGTTGACTTTGGAGAGGGAGCAATCCCACAAACTAGAAAGGCACCTGAGCAGCCCAATTTTTGAAGCAAGGATACACTTGAATGTTGAAGGTGTGCTGCTTCAACGTAGGGCTGGTGCCTCTCACGTGACCCGAGGGGTCCAAAGGAAACCCACCCCAGATCCGTAATCTGCTTTCGGTCACTTCATCAACAGCATTCTGATTTAGAGGAGAATTTTGATTTACAAGGGAACCAGAGTCTACCCTTCCCGTCCAAAGGAAACCACCCCGCAATCAGCGGATCAAGGTAAAAGAGGGCAGCTTCGGAGTCTATCTTTGTTTCTCCATACGAGCGCGAAGTATGGGGCACCTCAAGCAAGGAAAACTCCCAGGATGCGCGGTGATTCCGCTTGGTGAGCATCAACGCCGCAGTGCAAGTCTTGGCAAAAAGCAAAGTTGCAAATCAAAATGCAAAGTTGCTGGAGGGGGAATCCCCAAGCCTTGGAAAGCTGAAGAAGAGAAGCTGGTTTGTCCGCCCCTGTTTTGTCCTGAACGGTCGGGACAGAAGGAGGAGGTCACACTGGGAGCTAGAAAAGAGAGCCAGTTTGGACGAGGGGCTTCGGTGCTGGTCTCGGAGCTAGGAGACGGTGAGTCGTAGTCTCGCCTTAGCCACGAAAGCTGGCCGGGCGACTTTGGGCCAGTCCCACAGTTGTCGTTATGGGGAAAACAGGAGGAGGAACGAGTATGAGAGATGTTCATCACCTTGAATTACGTATAAACAATAATAAAGGCAGGATAAAAATCAAATCAAATCAATAAATAAACCATGGGGCCATGCTGAAACTTTCCCCTGCTAAGTATATATTCGAAAGCAAGCACTGGTCGAGCAGCACATCCATTTAGCTCATTTCATCTTTCCAGGAAAGCATTCAGGGTGATTTGTGACTATAATTAAAGCAGTCCCACGAGGCAGAAAAGCACTCTAAGTAAACTCCTGTCTCCTTTATGTTTGTACAAATGACATCTTCACTCATGTCTGTGTGAGTACGTATGCAGAGGCAGAAAAACTACTGTTTCCTCAAAAGAAAAAAAAAAAGCTCAGTTTCATGGTTAGTGCAGTATCTTCACACTAAAACTAAAAACCCTTACAGATAATCCTTGACTTATGACTGGAACAAAGTCTGCCCACCACGGTTGTAAATTGTGACCATTGTTAATACAGGTCCCTGTGTGACTGATTGACCCACTATATGACCTTTTTTGCAGTGGTCGTGAAGTGCATGCCATGGAAGCAAATACTGCACCAGTTTTCAGCAAAACCGTCTTAAAATGCAGTCATGGTAACGTGGGGTGTTGCAAACAGCCATAAATGTAGGCTAGTTGCCAGCACCTGACATGCAGTCATGTGACTGTGGAGGCAGCCATCAGAAATTCGGAACTGAGTTGAAAATATCCCCAGGGAGGCCTGTCATATCTTAGAACGCTCACTAATTGTCCAGTCGTAAGTCAAGGACTACCTGTACTCATAAAGAGGTTTTGGATGTTTTTATTAAGATCCATTCTCACGACATATCTCTACAGACAGGCAAAAATATTTTCAGTTTCCACCAAAACTGGATGGAAAACAATGTCTGAATAAGCTCTGAAACTCTTCTTCCCCATTGGAGTTAATCATCCAAGAGATAAAAAAATTAACCAAGGTCTCATTCATACGACCAGTTCTCTGGGCATCTACAGGATGCAAACCATGTGACTTGTGAATTTTAGGTGTTATAACACAAGTACAAAAAAGGTGGCGTGGTTATTTCCATTTCATTGTGTACTTTGAATATGGTACATATCCAACAGAAAGCCATCTTAATCTGGTTAATCTCTTATTCAACAATTTCACACTAATATGGTAAATAAACTCACTGAACCAAGGTAAGCAAGCATTGAGTTTAGGGCTGCAACCATTATCCTTGGCTATGTTTTCCTTTTTAAAAATAATAAAGGATAATAAAAACCAAATTCAAAAGAGAGAAAATGAAAAGGAAAAAAAAGGAAAGTGCAAGAAAAGAAAGAAAAGAGGGAAAGAGATTAAAGACCTAGGTGCTCCCACTTAAGACCCAGGGAGACACCAGGCTTCGGCATGACACGTGTGGGGCTGAAGAAAATCAGCAGGGCTAGGATAGCGCACTAGGAAGACAGAACCAAAACCTAAATAATTTAAATTTGGTAACCATAAAAATATTTTTAGTAGCTCCTATAACAATTCTTCTTTTCTGATGCATTAAAAATTACAAAGGGTGGAGATGTCTAGGGAAGTACTGGAGACTTAACTTAGAATTTGAGGAACAAGAAGTCCAAGGTTCAGAATTATTTTTTTTTCAGACCAGAGAGAACTCATGTCCAGCTCCCAAGATGATTTCTAAACCTAGCACACCAGGCTTTGTAATGCGTCTTTTTATGGAAACCATACGCTCATGCTTGCCACGCTATCAATTCAGGAGCTGCAGCTGAGGCCAACAGTGACTGAAAAATTTTAGGAAGGTTGCATCTCACCCAAGAAGCACCAAGTGCTAATGGTTCTCTTTGTGTCGAACCATCCGAGCTTCCCCGTTACCAAAAATACAGTGGCCAATTTTAAGCGGGCAAAGATGCATTTGATGCAACTTGATTGAGCTGATAAAAGCTTCTTCTTGCTTGCATCAGCTCCTGAAGCCTCCCAACCTCCTCACCGCTTTCTACCCTTTGCTCTAAAGCAATTGGCGCTATCATATCTGGGCTGTAAAAATCCAGATGTCCCCCAGATGCCACCAAAGAGACACCAACATTTCAACTCTTTGCTGCCATCTAGTGGCTCTCTGAAATTTTATAGCTCAGGTATGACGGCTCAAAAGAAATCTCATTTCTATAAAAGCATCAGAAGATGCTGAGGAGCAAGCCCACAAAACGGGAGACAATGAACATAAAACATCCACTTTATTGGATGCTCAAATCAGAGTCACTGAGAAGCGATTAAAGGAAAAACACATCGCATTTGCAGAGGAAAACCTGACATGTGGGAATTGGGTGGCGGTATTATCACTTATTACAGAACATTGTTTTTAAGAACAGGTTGCTGCTGACAAATATTTTTACGACATAAAACACTTCACTGCATTCACAGATTTAGCCTCCTTTGAGTGCCCCCAAACTCCTGTGTCACATCCTCCTTTTTAGCACTGCTTAATCTATTATGTAGAGGCACAGTGACCTCGTGGTTAAGACGTTGGGCTTGCTGCCTGGAAGGTTGGCAGCCCGAGTTTGAGACCAAGCACTGCCGTGCAACAGGGTGAGCTCCCATTGTCTGCTGCAGCTCCTGCCAACCTAGCAGTTCAAAAGCATGCAAAATGCAAGCAGATAAATAGGCGCTGCCTAAATTGGTGGGAAGGTGACAGCGCTCCATGTGCCTCAGCATACAGCCATGTTGGCCACGTGACCATGGAAGCGCCTTCGGACATGCTGGCTCTTCGGCTGTGAAATGGAGATGAGCACCCCCCCAGAGTTGGACATGACCGAAAGGGGAAACTTTATCTTTTTAATCTATTATGTGGTCAATTTTTTCAACCACAATCCACCCAGCAAAAACTCCGATGCCACAAGCGCAGCATTGTGCCTGAAGAATAAGCCATCCTATGAACCACTCTGTTTGGCCAATGGATCTAAGTAGTCGAAGAAAAATTTTAAGATCCAAGTGATCTAAGAAAAAGCAAAGAAATCTAAATTTCTGGTTCTGCCTCAAGTTTCCTGGGATAAGCACTCCTGGAGCTTGGCAGGGTTGTCAGGAAACAGAAGAGATTATATCCATCTAAAAATGACTTCGGTTCCATCCCTGAACCACAAAAGCTTTATCTGATTGTTTCTTTAAGGTCTCAGATAATTGGGGTCACACATCCAGCTAAAAGGTTCTGTCTCCCCTAAACTGAGCTGGTGACCAGAGGTTCTGGGAAACAGTACAAAAATGTTGAAAATCTAACTGTAATTTTTTGGGATGGTTCACACTAGCCTTCAGCTTTGGGATTTTTCTGGTGGTTTCGCATCAATGTTCTATGGATAGACCTCAAGTTACAACCAGTCACTTAGCAACCGTTTGATGTTATGATGGATCCCCCAAAACTACATATGACTGGTTTCAAAGATCTGACATTGCCTCCTCTACGGTCATGTGACTGCATTTTGGGCACTTGGCAACTGGCCTGCATTTACAACTCTTTGCAGTGCCCCATGGTCAGATGACTGCGAATTATGAGGGTTTTGCCAGAAACTGACATTTACTTCTGATTTCTGGCAAAAAACATCCCATAGAAAACACTGGGTTCCTTTAACGACTGTGGTGTTTGCCTAATGACTGTGGCATTCACTTAGCAATAGCACCACTCGCTTAATGACTGCCGCAAAAATGGTCATAAAGTCACCTGGTGATCTGTTTTATGTCCATCACAACTTACAACTGTAACTGTGGGGGTCAATTACGGTTGTAACTCAAGGACTAACTATAATTAGGGCCTTTTGGAAAGGACAGCATGGGAAGGAAAGAAATCCATACTGTTGCCAAGAGGACAGCATTGACTAAAACTGGGAACTAGATTCAAAGGAGCTTACTTTCCTAATGTTAGTTAACTGCTGTTTAGAAAAATAATTAATCAAAGCCATTATTGTTAATTTGACTCAATTGGTTTTTAATGTTTTTCTCGCAGAACAAATAAATTTAGAATTCTCACTCGAAGAAAAAATGACCATGCTCAGATTATCAGGTTTATGTGTTATACGAAGTAGCTCCCTAGAGAAGTGGATAATGCAAAGAAGAGGAAGAGGAGGAGGAGCAGGAGCAGGAGGAGGGGGAAGAGGAGAGGAGGAGGAGGAAGTGGAGGAGGAAAAAGAGGAAGAAAAGAATAAGAGGAGGAGGTGGAGAAGAATAAAAAGGAGAAGGAGGAAGAGATGGAAAAGGAGGAGGAGGAGGAGAGCACTAGCTTCCAGAAGTGATGGGTACACCACTAAAAGACCTGAAGAGCTTTCTTGGTGACATATCATCCTGTAGAAAATCTAACTATGTGGCCACTAAAGGGTGGAAAGGGAAGAAGAGGATGACCAGCAGCAAGATGGATGGACACTTAGAGCAGTAATGGCTACAGCTGTTGGGAGAATTGAAAGACCAAGCTGGTTGCAGATCATCCTGGAGGAAATCTATGTGATCACCACAACTTAGCACCAACTTGATGATGACACCTAATCCAATGATCAATCAGAGTCTTTCTTAGAAGTTCTTGATCATGAGTAATGAGAGCAGAGGCAATGGAGCAGAGAGGTATGCACTGAGGAGGCTTAGTTGGTAATGGAGGGGTCGAAGGAGCATGCAATCTTATGAAGAGAGCCAATATTCTGATAGCTCAAAAAAATCTTAGTGGTATTTCCAGGAGGCCTCTTCAAGGAATGCAGCTGAATTAATTTGGCAATTGTAGGATTATGGATCAAAGCAGCAGCTGATGGGGGAATTTATCTATCTTCCCCCCCCAGCAACAGTTTTTCCCTGTGACTAAGGGGTGCCACGATATCCCATTATTAACAAAAATTAAACATCAGAGCATATAAAAATAGAATGGAATCCGGGGAACAATGTGAAACAGCTCTTTTAGGTCAAGACAATGATAAGTAAACTCTGGTGCTTTAGATCGCAGAAGTTCTTCAAAATACAAACTGTTGTCATATAATTTCGAAGATGGCAAGATGCACAACCGCAATATGCAATGTGCTTGTCCTCAAATACTCTCCATAAAGAGAGCCTCTGTAAATGTGCTTCTCATTTCTCAGTTGCATTTGACCGACAAAGGTCAAGCTCCTGTCTGAAGAGATTACAATCTGAACGACAGGTACAGAAAGTAGACAGAAGGAGGACTAGAACAGCGAAATTGTGTTTCAGAGAAAATACGCCTCCAAGACCCCAATATAAATAATTTACATTATTTGAGGGACCCAAAATCTACTGACCTTAAGTGTGTTGGGACCATAATTCAGATTTCAAGATTCCATCTCTCCATGGTCAGTATTGAGCATGGGGCCTTCACGATATGTTCTCCGTAAGTAAAAAGGAACCCCAAGAGGCTTCAAGCAAATCTGCATGGAAATTCCATTTTAATGCTACACAGCATGATAGAACAGGTTTTCCACTGGTGATTTCGAAAGGACAGTTGTCTCAAGACAGGTATCTCCATGGTTGCCTGTGTGCAAGCCTCCAATGTCGGACACGATCAGATCAACTCAATTACCACCTTCAGCTCCCTTCCTTGCTGTTCCCCCAGCTCACCCCGTTGACACTTCCTTCTCTAATCAGTTAACAAACAGTCTTATCAACTGACGGCATGTCTGTCAATCCAATTATTTCCTATCTGGGATGTTCCGACACTCCATTAAATGGTGGAGACAGATGGCCCGTCCTTTCATGGTCATTCAGCTGACTGATCGGCTGCTTAGGCGCAGTCCAGGAGTGCAAAACTTGATGCAATCAGCTGTTAGGTATCTGAAAGCTCCAGAAGGCAAAATTCAGAGTCCTCCAGTCACTCTTTCCAACATGCACAATAGAGTTAAGGTTGGGATTTCACACCTGCTGAGCTTTCTGCTCGAGCCGAGCCTACCCAACTGAGACTGAAGAATGAAGGTCGCTCTTTGCTTTGGGAACTGACAGCTGAAGAAGCTAAATGCGAACAGAGAAAGTGAACAGAGAAGTAGCGTCCTCTGTGCTCTTCCTGAGATGCAGCTTCTCTTCTGCCTGCGCCTTCCTCTTTCACGAGACTAGAACTCCCCATCTCCTGGTGATCGGCCCAAAGTCACCCAGCCAGTTTTCATGCCTAAGGCAGGACCAGAACTCACTGTAGCCTGCTTTCCAGCTTGATGCTTTAACCACTAGCCCAGTGTTTCCCAGCCTTAGCCATTTTAAGATGTGTGGACTTCAACTCCCAGAATACCCCAACCAGCAATGAGAGTTAAAGTCCACTCATCTTAAAATGGCTAAGGCTGGGAAACACCAGGCTAGATTAAATTGGCTCTTACTGAAGGAAAGGCAGAGCTGAGCATTTACAAACAACAAAGGAGAGATGGATGGAGGAAAGCCAGAAGGGGGGATCATGTAGTCCTTTATGGAGGGTGGGAGAAAAAGAAGCCCCATTAATGAAGTGGTTCCAGACCTGTCTCCAGCAGAAGAAGGAATCTGTGTACTGCTTACAAAGGCAGGGATCAGGTTTTTAGGAATGGAACACAAGAAGACACAGCAGACATTGATTCCCATTCTCAGAACCACTTTATGCTCCAAGCTAGGCTGTATTTAAGCCAAGTTCCATTTAAATCTTAATCAGGTTCATTATTAGGCTGGCAGGGAAAGGCAGCTCGAAAGGGCCAAAGGGTATTTTGTTTCCAGGAGGGAGGATGAATCCAAGTAAGGCAAACGCTGGATAGTGAGGAGGAAACAAGGCTTTTATTTTGCAAAGTTGGTCAAGAACATAATGTTGCCTTCTTCAGCTGTCAGTTCCCAAAGCAAAGAGCGACCTTAAAGTTTATTGCAGCTTTGGGAGGAGTCACAGGCTAAAGCAATGAAAGCAATCACAGCTAGGGCAGAAGATTATTGGAGTTACAGAGAATGTAAATCAGCAGCTTTGCCAAATCCAGAAAAGTGGTAGCCCTTGAACATTATAACACTCAATGTATGAACATAATATTAAGATAATTTTCTTAATATTAAGTGCAGGGATAAGCTGATTTAACGGAACAAACAGGGCTCTATTTGCTAACAGAGCAAAACTGCCACCTACATACAAACAACCAACACTGCTAGGAACAGAATAGACCTTTCCATCGGGGTGGTGCTTCCCTCTGGTCTCATAAGCAGAGATGCAGATCCTTTCTGGGCTAGTTCACAGGCTAAGGCTGTTAAATTGTCAACTTCAAGCAAGGTCAAGGCTCTCCTCCAAGCCTTCAGGTTAGATGAGGAATGAGTCCACCTTGGGAGACATAAATGGGTTCCCTGACCAATTTTTTTCTGAGACCAAAGAAGCTGCTTGGATGAGCAGCGAAACATCTCTAAGACAAAAAGAAGTCCAGTTGCCATGATAAACCTCCAGACAACCTCTACCTGGACGACTGAGAAATCTTCATCTACATATCCTCCAGAGAAAGGGATCCTTTCCAGGACGCCCCCCGCTCCCAATAAGGCACCCTCACTTATTCCAAGAGGCAAGAGGACCCATGCCATGGCTGTTCCTCAGGACTAGCTGGTGAGGGCTCTTGGGAGCTGGCTGGCAGCAGGACCCACAGGAAGGAGAGGCCATGCTAGCTGCAGATAAGAGCAGAAATACCAAAAGAAGAGAATATTTGCAGCTCAGGGTTGAACTGTGGAGTCCTTGGTGCTCTCTGAACTTGATTGTTTCCTTGCAGATGTTTCACGACCCACCTTGGTAACATAATCAGTGCTAAAAGGTAGTGGGGTTTGTGGGGTCCTTAGTGCTCTCTGCGCTTGGTTGTTTTCGTGCAGACATTCATGACCCAACTAGGTAACATCATCAGTGCTCTTTTTCCTAACTTAAATCTGGAGTGCTGCTGCCAGCTGCTGGGGGCAACATCAAACTAGACTTGATCAATAAGGCAAATACATGAATCATTCTTTCCAAAGAAGTTTGGCACGAGATTCTCTGAAAGCATCTAAGCCAACTGAGTTACTCTGAAATCACAAATAACATCTCCCCCCCACCCTTCTTAAAAGTGTACTTGAGCATTCTAACTTTTTACTATAGGGGATGTTGTGTTAATTACAACTGAATAGCAAGACAACTCAAAGTATTTTGAGAACAGCCGGTGCTTACAGTGCTCCAGATGGAAAGCAGAAAGGATGCCATATTGTTCAAGCCTGACTGTAGGGAAAAGG
>JANHZU010004651.1:129937-141298 GCA_032468055.1 Acrochordus granulatus
GCCTGACTGTAGGGAAAAGGGGGCGAGGTGGGGGGACTGGAAAGGAAAAGCAAACCAGGCAGCTTAAGTTTCTTCTTTTCTCAGAGGCTATGTTCACTTCTAAAAAGAAATCCAAAGTTGTATACTTTTTTTTAAAACAAACAAACTGTAAAATGCATGTTTCTGGAATCTCCTAGGATCATACTGGCTGATGGAATATTTATAGGAGGAGAGCTTGGTTAGTTTAGGATAGCAAAAAAAAATCAAGAATCCTGATAACAATTAAAAAAAACACGGCATAAGCTTTTGTGAGCTCCCAAATAAAATGTGCCTAAAAGGCAGCCCGACCCCTGCTAATGGGATGTGGCAATCCAAACAGTTTAAGGAAGGCAGACGATGCTCATTTCTCTTCCCCCGATCCACAAATCTCGGTCTTTTGAGAAATAGGTTTTACATCACATTGGAAAAATCCTGTGTTTACTTACAGAGGCATTGAGACAGACAGTCAGTCAAACAAAACTGTGCTGGAGCCCGGGATAAAAAAAAATGTATGTCACATACAAGCATCTATGCTCAAGGAACCGGTCATTTTTTTTTCAGATTGAAACGTTATTTTCAAATAAGACGCTGGAGCTATCTGCCTGCCTGCCTGCCTGTCTATCCATCTCCTGCCTTCATTATTTTTATAAATAATTCAAGGTGAAAAACATGCCTCCTATTTTCCCCACAACCACAGCAGCCCTGGGAGGTAGGTTAGCCTGAGAGTAACTGACGGGCCCCAAGTCACCCAACTGACGGTCATACCTAAGGCAGGACTGGAACTCACCACCTCCCAGTTTCGAGCCTGGTGCCTGTTAACCATTAGACCAAACCGGTATCTCTTTCTGTTTGTTCAGATTCAGCCACCATTGGCTGGTTTCTGAATGGTGGCTTGCTATTACGAACCCACAGTTAGATTTTCACGGGGGAGCAGTTTAGAAAGCATATAAGTTAACGAGGAAAGTGAAATACCTGCACTAATTTTATCTTCCTATTTGCAATCAAAATAGTCTTTCAAGCTCAGGAATGCGTTGGGAGCGTAACGTGTACTTTGGCTCAGAGTTCACCACCAGGAAGGGAACGTTTATACAACCGTCGATAAAGGAGAGACGCTTGACGTAAAGAAAAGGGTGCTATACCAGCTCACTGAGGTGTACCACAAATCTACTCCAAGTGCTGACTGGTAATTATATTTGTTAGATACGTAGCACCAGCGAAGTGAAATTTGCTCTCGGATAGATAAACTAGTGCCTTGCATCCACGTGAAAACACAATGAAAAGGTGTCAACCAATTCAACCCAGCGATGGCAAGAAAGTTCATCTGCACGTTGAACTAAAATCTACTTTCCAGTCTTTTGAAATGTCTGATTATAGTTTTGCGCGACTGGTAGTCCTTGACTTACAACCATTGGAAGTTGCAATGGGGCTGAAAAACAATGACTTACAACTGGCCCTCACATTTATAATCATCACAGCATCCCTACAGTCATGTGATCAAAATGCGGACGCTTCGTATTTACACATCTTTGCAAGGTATTTATTTATTTGCATGCATCTCATAATGGTTGTAGCTTCCCAGGGTCATGTGATCGCCATCTGTGGCCTCCCCAGCCGGTTTCCAACCAGCAAAGTCAATGAGGAAAGATGGATTTGCTTAATGACTGCGTGATTCACTTAACCCCTGCAGTGATCAGCTTAACAACCACGGCAAAAAAGGTCACATAAAATCAGGCATCTCACTTAACAACCGCTTTGCTTCGCAACTGGAATTCTGGTCCCAATTGTAGTCGTAAAGTTGAGGACTACCAACTCCAGCCTTCCAGAAGTTAAAGAAGGCAGAACATTTTCACTGGGCATACGGGACATGTTCTTTCACCATTTGTTCTTATTATATTTTTCATTTGTTACTATTACTGTTGATTTTAATTTTTTACTTGTTTGGGGGATTCTGTATTACAAGTTCTGTGGAGGAAATTTTAATAAAAATAAGTAACAGAAAGAGGCTAGCAGATCAACGTCGATTTATTATAAAAAATAAAGTATTCACAGAAGTAGAATTGGAAGGACTGGACCAAGAGATGTTAATGAAAAAGACTTGATTTTAAAATTGAGAAGAAGGTTAAATATTTGGGCATTGCACTGGCTGATAAAAACTATATTTGGTGTCAGAATAACTACGTTAAGGTATGGAATGACATCAAAAGGACTTTATGAACTGGGCAAACTACAGTTATCATTATTGGGTTCCCTTGTCACCCAAAGTGGTAACAGAGGAAGTAAAGAAGATGATGATAATTGGGTAGAATCTCAATGTTTTACCTAGGATGTTATTTTTATTTCGGACAATACCGAGATTGATGTTTGTTGTACCATTCAAACAATGGCAAAAAGATATTTCTAGGTTTATATGGTAAGGAGAAAAAACAAGAATTAAATATAAATGGTTGCAAATGCCGAAAAAAGAGGCGGGTTAGGATTACCGATCTATAATTGTACGTTGCTGCTTGTTGTTGTATGTTGTTGTATGGGTGACTCTGAGAGACAAGAGACAATTGGAAGGACATGATCTGAGATTTGGGTAGCACAAAATTAAGGTTAATATAGATTTCCAAAATCATTTTGTCAGGCGTGCCATGCTGAAGGTCTGGAATCTACAACACAAGATTGACTCACAAAATTCCTCTAGGGGTGTCACTCCAAGAAGCTTTTTACAGAAAAGAATATCTACACAAACTTGGTTGACCTACGCTGATTTATTGATTTTTTTCTGAGGGGAACCTAAATTAAAAACAAGAGAAGAACTGGAAAAGGAAAGTTTTGTCAGATGATAAGAAAGATCTACATCGGATAAGAATTTTGATTTTACAAATAAGAAAACTGGTTGTGAAGTGGATTTGTGTACCGACCATGAGCATTTGTTGTCAAGACACACAGGCTTTTGCTGAAAATGAATCCAGAAGATGAATATGTTAAAGACTGTATGATTAAATGGGCAATTTTTTTAATATAACGCTTGATCAATGGGAGAATATGTGGAGTAAAGGGATGAAATTCACGTTGAATTACAATTCGAAAGAGTTTTTTTTATAAGATGATGCATTTTGGTATTTAACACCTGATAAATTTGTCAAAGAGGTATAATGGTATGTGAAATGTCTGTTAGAAATACAATTTGAAGGCATTTTTAATCATCTTTGGTGGACATGTAAGAAAATTAAGAATTATTGGGATCAGCTATGTGGTTTAAGGGAACCGGAGGTTTGTTCCTTCAAAGTCTGATGGATAAACTGCTTGAAAAAAACATGGGATTTTACAGTACAGGATAACAGCAGAGAGACTTTTGCCTGCACAGAGACGGAAAGATCTATAAAGATTCCCACAATGGATGAACGGATGGTGAAATGTGGCTGAGATGGCAAAATTAACTGATTGTTTAGCAATGTTTCTCCCTAGCACCACTTTTGGACTTTTGGCTTGAAATGGAAAGAAATTACATTTTAATTTTGGGATGTGACGATTAGAACTGTTTGTGATCATGGAAATATTGTGTACTCTTGAATTTTAGAGCAAAATATTCATGTGTTTAATACTTGTGATTGTCTTGAAGAAAGTTGGAAGCTACCTTCTTGTTCTATTTTCTTCTCTTTCCGTTACTCCTTCCACTTCCCCCCATTTCTTTCCTTTTATTATTTTTTTCCCTGTTTTCTTTTCATTTATCCTTTGTAGAAACCCAAATATATACCTAAGAGCCACCAAGGTGAACCCAGGGCAGATAAATCAAAGCCTTGCCAGAAGTAGCTCAGAGAGCTGCCGAGACAATCTGGAAACGCTAGTGTGTATTTTAAACCTTTTGCTGAGAAAATGAAAGTGGACAGCAATTCCAATATCTGCATCCTTCTTCCGTCTTTCCTCTCCTCCCCTTCCCACCCGGTGCACATTAGGAAACATGAAAACAGTAATTTTAAAATGCAACTTTGGAATGGAAATTTAAACTCCCGGGATAATTTTCCATTGACAAAGCCTGGCGATGCATGAACGCCATTCTTCATGATGGGCAAACAGGATTAGGCTTTCTAATTCATCAATTATTTCCCGTCTTCTGAAGGGAGAAGGCGGCTTAGGGGTGCTGTGTGCACATTTCTTGTCTGAAGGTGCATCGGGGAACTTAAGCCTCTCAGTCCTACTGAGGGGGTCTGCCCTCGCCATGAAATCATACTTAATGCCATACTTATAAGTCTCCAAAGCAGCCCAGATGGGGATAAATTCGGAGGAGAAAACTGTTAGCCTTTTATTTTTTTAATTTATTTCATTTAATTTTAATTTTATTCAAACAGAAGTGTCTCTGGCAGAACCCAAGTGGTGTTACAGACTAGGTAAAAAGATCCGACGAGGTAATTAAAGTGCCAAGCAGCGATTTGTTAAGCTTGGGGCTGTGAGTACAATACTCCTGGCGTGCGCATGGATCGGTTCATGAGAATACGCGGATGGTTAGGCCTACAGAGGAAAATAAGTGGGGACGGGCAAGGAAAGAACAGCATTGGTGTGCTTGTTACAAGGCTCAGCATGGATGAGGAAGCGACAGTAGCTATCTTATTTGACTTATTTCATGTATACGTCGCCCATCTCGCCATCCAAAGCAACTCTGGGCAACTTTATCAAAGAACATGGTACTAGATCTAACTCTTGTGGGTAAATCATTGCGTGAAGGCCTTTGACCGACTTCACCTCGCAAGTCTGGCTTTCAGGAGCGAATCAGAAGAGAAAATACACTGGGCAAGCTCTTCGATTGTGAATTCCTCTTGTTGCATTCTGGCACGCTTGGGCACCCAAAGCTGTGCATGGGTTGCTCTCAAACATGAGCCCAGGAGCAGGAAGCGCATGAGATGATCGGACCGACCTTCGAAAGCTGCCTTTCCTGGGCGTTCTCTTACTTACTCCATTTGCACGACTCAGAGAGTAAGCCCAGACGAAGACTGCAGCGAGTGAGGGTTAGGGATACCCCATACTGAGCACTAGGTTTTGGAGCACTGTCTCCAAACGCTGGATCAGTAATGAACAGCATTAGCAGAATGTTGCAGAAATGGAAGGACAACCAAACGGTGTATCAAGCACCGATTCGGGGCGCCAGGATGCTTGCTGGTTTGTTGGGTTTCCAGTTATCCGGAGATCCCCTTGGTTCCCTGAGGAAGATCATGAACAGGGGGTGCTATGACCACCACTGTAGCTCGTAGGCCACCCCAGAGGCCCCAGGCTGGCCACTGTGGGAAGCGAATGCTGAACAAGACAAGCCGGTTGCTCTGATGCGGCACGCCTCTGATCTTCCCTGCCTGCCATTCGGCTGCCATAAGCACGACAGTCGCTGGGGACTGGCATATGCTGTGCTATTGAACAGGTTCCCACAGCTTCTGGGTGCCATATGGATGGGCTTCGTGATGCCAGCCTCTTTATGCCTATTGCCTTTGCGCGTCTGCCAGGAAGAAGAAGATAACAAAAAGGCGTCCAAATGCTGCCTAATATTTAGTCGAGTGGCTTCTTTTGAGCCCGGCGAACCCAAGGGTGGCTGCAAGAGATAAATAAAGAGCTAATCTTGAAACTCCATCTCCAACTGTTTTTAAACCAAGCTAGGGCCTTGCTTCCCGTGTACAATACAGTTGTCACAATTAAGTTATTTCAGATGGTTTTATTAAGTGACCTTTAGCGCAAGGTTGGCTGTCTGCAGGCAGGAATGCCCCCCATGCGATGGGAGAATGACATGAGGGCTAGAATATTTCCACCAGGTGGCCAAAGTTTTCCATGGTTCCAGTGCTCGTGATGATCATTGTTTTAAACTCATTAATTGTAAAAGACAGAGGATCAGTTCCTAGCCGGTATAATGGAGAGAATCATTTCTATTTTCCCCCCAAGGGACCAAAGGGAGATTTGGATCCAGTGAATCCGAAAACACATTTTTGGCTTTAGCGTCACTGCTCCCACATCTTCTCCTGCAGGAGAAGCAGGGCCCTTAGGAATATAAGGACAAAGCCTCCTCCTTCCAATGAGCTTCCTCTTATTTATCTTAACCTCTTTCCTACCTGCATGTAAGCACGGATACAAGCTTTGGGCTGTTCTGCAGAGCCTTTAAGATGAGCTTCAATAGCAAAACAGTAGTTGCATTTATTTGCTGGCTACTAAAAGACTCATTTCCCAGTGCTATGTGTTTCTGTATATTACTGTTCTTACAAACTGTAGCTCTGATGTTTACGATAACTCAATTTTACTAAGGCTGTGACATATGCCATTCAGAGGGAGGGAGGGAGGGGCAGGGAAGGAAGGGAAGGAGGGAGAGGCAAGGAAGGGAGGGAGGAAGGGAGAGAGAAAGAAGCAATGGAGGGAGGGAGGAAGGAAGGGAGAGAGAGAGGAGGGAGGGAGGGAGGAAGGAAGGAAGGAAGGAAGGAAGGAAGACCTCAGATGGAAGGAAGGAAGATGAAGGTACTAAAATCAAAGAATATAACAGTACCACAGTACTTAAGTTAAAGCCATCTCAGGTATAACGCAACGCAGAGCATCATGTAGTCATGTCTGCTGCTCTGTTCATAGTTCTTTAAAATTTTTTTTCCATAAACCATATAAAATGTGTTTTAGTACCACCACTGTCTCAAGCATAGCAATGCAAAACAAAACAAAAGCTAAACCCACATCATCCCACACAGTTGACCGAAGTAATTTGGATCTGGGAATTGGGCAATTTCCACCGGTTTCCAAGGCTAGTTTTTACAAATTCAGAGCAGTTCTAGTCAGGATAAACAGGGAATGGGTCCAGTCGACGTGCTCATTTGGAACTTGCAGTCCAAAATATACTTTAAGATGCCAGCAAGGAACTTATCGCTCTTACATTTAAGGAATTTCGCAGAATCGGCCTTCTTTTAACTTAAATCCATGGCCTGGAATGACAGGGGCCTACAATAACTTTTCAGACTTTTGAAAATGCTATTATATTCCCACTCGGTCTTCTCAAAATTGAGCATAACCAATTCTTTCAACCTCTCTTGAGAGGATTTAGTTTTTAATTTCCTGTTTTTCTTTGTTTTTCCTTTTGTTTAACCTGTTCCAGTTTCTCTGAAACCTTCCAGAAGTTGGAAGCTGACAATTAAGAATAAAGCACTGTTATTTGAAAATGTTATTTCTGTTATAGGAACCAACAACTTTATTTGCTTTTTTGTAGCCACATCACATTATGGATTCATAAGCAGTTTGCAGTAAATTTCTACATCAAAATCTTTTTGTCCAGCTAGGAATTGCCAATGCATTATTTGTGTATTTGATTTTTTGTCCAAAAAAAGAAAAGCATTATTTGTGCATTTGATTTTTTATTTGTTCTGTGAAGAACTTTGTATTTCTTCACAGAAACTTCTGGGCAATTTCATCTTGCCCCTTTCATCCTGTTCCTCTGACATAATAAAATAATTCAGGATTTCAGTTCTAATTTCTGAATCTAACCTGCCAAATTTGGTGTCATCTGTAATTCTTAAAAGGCATAACCTCCACCTCTTCAATCAAGTCAACAATTCACCAAACTATGGAAGCATGTTGGACCCAACACTGTTGGATTTTGCAGCACCGTTCTGAAAATCTCGTAGGGGAGACGAATTTATTCGACACTCTTTTAAAGTTTAGGATTCACATTGGGACAACCAACCTCTACGGAAGGCTAGATGGGCGAGAAGAGAGGGACACAATTCTGGTTAATGTCGCAAGCTCTTTTGGTGGCCTGAGCATGAATAAGAGACTGATTAAAAGGTCTCCCACTGGTTGGCATGCAAAAAGGAGTCTCAGTAGATTGTCAGCAATGAATGTGTGAAGTGTTACTCTAATTCTGCCAAATGATTTCATTTCAAGAGGAAAAAAATCGGTGGGAGGAGAAAGAAAAAAGGAGATTCTCCCGTCCTTCAAATTTCTCAACATGCATTAGAAATGACAGCCTATGATTGCTGTAGACAACATCTAATTAACTGTCAGTATAAAACACATGTCAACGCCGGGGGCCTGTGCTGGATTTGCTGTCTAATTTAACTTTGGAATATTAAAAAGGCCCCCTTGGTTTTGCCAAGCTGTGAATGAATCTTGCCGTCTTATTAAATAATTTGCTCCATTCTTTCTCCTCCTCTTTATCCAAACTCCTTTTACACTTTTCCACCGCCGGTATTTTAAAAAAAGAAATCCATTTGAAAGGAAAAGGGGGATGGGTTTTCAAAATAAGTCCCCTGTTTATTCCTTGCTCTGCCAACAGAATTAGGGCATGAAAAAGGGAGCTGGGTACAAAACTATTAGAAGACTAATGAAACAATTATACGCAGGACAACCATAAGCCTGTCTTTTCTTTGGTGCCTCATTGCGCAATTAGACTTCATTCCTCCTTTTTTATTCATTAGGAGAGGGATAATGCTACTCAGTCTCTGCTTCTTGTCAAAGGGGCTGTCACGACTGGGGCATTCACATCTCAATTATTGCAGTGTTTCTTGTCTCTGCCTGATGAAGGACCCTTTCCACAACCTGAAACCTTCTGGATTTCTGCTAGTCTCTAACTAGCATGGGTGAAGACACATCCAATACATCTTAAAGGTACCAGATTGCAAAATGGTTGCAGAAAACGCCATGTTTGGAACAAAAGGGGGGCTGGGTTTTAATTAATTAATTAAATTAGTTTGTTAGTTTAACCTATTTTATGTACCACCGCAATTTTACAACAGCTCTCAGTGGCTTCTATACAATATACTGAATATAAGTCTTTGACTTATAACCACAATCAGGAGCACATTTCCGATTTAAAGTTGTTACGGCCCTAAGTCAAGGCACCCATATGACTGCAACTAATTCCAGGTCGCCATCGTCCTGGATTTGAGAATGGCAGCAGAGAATGCAAATACATCTCCCAACCAACTTTCTCTAACCAGCCCATCCTTGGACTCGTTTCTCTGGCAGATGCATGCAGAAGAACCACCAGTCATCTTCTCTACTGTTTCACCCTCTGGAAGAGCTCTGTTGAAGGTAGAAGAAGGTGTTCCTTCTTGTCCACTCTTTGCAAATTGATCACACTGCTGGGTCCCTTCGAGGACTAAATCATGAAATATGCCTGCCTTGACAATGTTGTTAGCAACTTGTTTTTGCTGGAAAGGGTCAGACTCCCTATGATTGAGGAAACCTCCAACTTAGAGAATGGCCAACACCCAGTAGCTCTACTCTGTATCTGGTTTTCTTCCCCAGTTACTTTAGGGCAGGGGGGTCCAACCTTGGCAACTTTAAGATGGGTGGACTTCAATTCCCAGAATTCTATGCTGGCTGAGGAATTCTGGGAGTTGAAGTCCACCCATCTTAAAGTTGCCAAGATTGGACATCCCTGCTTTTGGGCTTCCTTAAAGTGGAGGAGATTGAACCCATAAGTTGACCTCTGTTTCCAGGCACAAGACCCAGGAAAACTGGCCATTTCTTTACCAGGACCATTCATGCTGCATTGACCATGTCTACTTCCTGTGTGCAAGTCCATGATAGCCATATCAATTTCCCTCTCCAAATTCTGAGACCTCCCAGACTAACCTAATCTCCATCAATAAAGATAGTCCTTAACACCACAGTTGGGACCAGAATTTCTATTGCTAAGCAAGATGGTTATTAAATGACTCATGCCTGATTTTATCACCTTTTTTGCCAGAGGTGTTAAGTGAATCAGGCTTCTCCTGCTGATTTTGCTGATTTTTTGAAGGTTGCAAATAGCAATCGCATGACCACAGGATGTTGCAACTATGGTAAATATCTTCAGTTGCCATGCGCTCACATTTTGATCATGTAACTGTGGGATGCTGTGATGGTTGTTAAGTGCAAGGACCAGTCATAAGTTGCTTTTTTCAGTGCTGTTGTAACTTCAAATGGTTGCTAAACAAATGTTGAGGACTACCGGTAATATTTTAGCCACAGTACAGCACTTCTTCTTGCTGTAAGATTTCAAAAATGTGAGATGGATGTATTCCATAGGTGTTCCCTTAAATATTTTGTGTTTAAAAGATAAATACCAGCATCTGGATTTGGACCAGAATTGAATGAATGTGCTACAGAGATGAAGCAAAGACAGGTTCTGATTGCTACAGCTTTATGAAAATTGCCTAAAAAAAGATCAGAAACAAAATTAAAAAGAAGATGAAGCTGAAAACTGTCTCATAGCCTCGTTCTCCAACAGCGACCTGTTGCTTTTTCAATACATTATTTGATCTTCTGTTAATTACTATGACAGAAAAGTAGCAGGAAGAATACAGTTGTCGCATTTCTTCAGTTTCTGCCTTTAAAAGTTTACATTGCAAATTTTCAAATGAAATTTAGTGACATTAAAGACTACAAAGTAATATAGGACAAAGAATGATAGCAGCAGGCCAGGCCTGTGAAATCAGGAATTTAACTCGGAAGCATGCCACTTTTCTAAAAAGAAGTAAACTGTTGATTGTGGCAAGCAAATAACAATTAATGCTAGTACATACAGGGCTAATTAACAAGGAATTTAATTAAGCTAATACACCAAGAGGCTGGACGAAGTAATTGGGCTTTGTTTTCCTGGAATATGCCTTCTACCACTTCGAAGTTTGCTTTGTCCTAAGGCTTTTATAACGTCAGAGGGAAAAAAATGGGAGAAATTAAAAGCAAGTCTCACCTAACATCTCCAACAATCAATTCTTCAAGGAATGAAAAGAGAAAGAAAAATACAGCTCAATTCATTTAGATTTAGGAACAAAGTGAATTTTGAAAAGCTGGTGCACAAGAGAGAGCTACAAAATGAGTGGTGTTTGGTTAGTGAGCATGAAAGCAAACTGAAATTTCTACGCCAGATTATCTGGAATTTCCACCTCGCTCTTATATAAAAATAACATGTTCTGAAGTTCTCTCACCGAATCATACTATCCTAGTGTTTTTTCAACATCCTGCTCCTCAAGAGTAGAAAATATAAATCCAGGTGGGATCTATCATGTGTAAGGGTATTTTTTTTCTCTTTTCTCTAACCTTCCAGATGCCTAACTAGCCTGGGTGAAAACAGACTCAATGCATTTTGAAGGTACCAGATTATCAAATACCTGTATAGAGCACAATATTTCAAACAAAAACAGGGCTGGGCTAATTAATTAATTCGACTTATTTTGTTTACTGCTGCAATAAAAAAATAATTCTCAATGGCTCACATAAAAAATAGAATATATAATATCTTTGACTTACAACTGCAATTAGGACTCAATTTCCAGCCAAAAGTTGTTATAATCATTAAGTCGAGGCACTCATATGATCGGACCTGATTTTACGACATTTTTTATGGCAGTCGCTAAGTGAATC
>JANHZU010004651.1:141398-151668 GCA_032468055.1 Acrochordus granulatus
TCCTGGCTCTCCCAGTTGCAGTCATTAAGCAACCACGTGGGACTTTAAACAGAGTCTGGCCTCTCCAGTATAGTGGGACAGGAAGAGAGCCAGGGTGAAGGGTGTGAAGGAGCAGGCTTAGTCAATGCAGATTTATTGATGTCATAAGGTTACAAGAATTTCTCCAACTGCCCACTGAACACCTGCAGTTCCAAGATAAGGTCAAAGGTCCTCACAAGAGGTTGGATCTTTGATATTTGTGCATGTGTGGTGATTCAAGGCTAATTCCCCTCTTCACCCCTGGCTCCACCTTTCCATCTCCCACGCATAGCCTCCTACCATACTTGGGAGGCCTGGGCCTTCTCCCTGCCCTTTAGGGGAGAACAATCATAAGAATGATGGTACTCACTAGCATTTTTGCCAGATCCAAGATATGGTTAAATGAACAGAAGGCTACCTGTATGGTCTTTCAGAAACTGTAGATGAGCAATGTTCTCATTGGAGAGCAGTGGCTTTCTCCTTGCAATCCTTCCATGTACACCATTGTTCTTCAGTGTTCTCCTGATGGAGGTCTCATGAACATTGATGTTCTCCAATGCAAGAGAGCATATTTAGACATTATCCTGGGCTTCTTTGAGATTTCCCAGTGTATTACACACCTTGCTCTTGGAATGGTTTTGATTGGTTGACTACTCCTGAGGGGATAAAATGGTGATGAATTACCCATTTGTACCTGTACATGATCTGCCTGACAGTGGACTGGTGGAGCCCATATTCTTTGAAAACAGTTTTGCAACATTTTCCAGTCTGGTGAGCATCAACAAGAGTTTGTTGAATGTCCTCAGAAATCTCCTAAAATCTAGCCATGACACACTTTCACAGACCTGTATTGTGAAGATCAGACTTTTATTATAAATAAATCAAGCAGGGCTTTAAATTCTTTAAATCAGGCATGATTCCCCACACTCACATGTGATTATCATCCTAATAATTGAAAAATGTGGTTCTTATTTCCCCTTCAAATGAAGTGATAATCCTAGAAGTTCATATACTTTTGCCACACACAAATATGAATCTTTGGATCACTTCCCTTCATAAATAAATCAATAAACAGGTTACTTTTTAGGTCATATTTATGCAGAAACAGGAAACATTCAAAGGGATTTACTAACTTTTAAGCCCCATTGTATTTTGATAAGCTCATCTGTTGATGGTCTTTTGCTCAGAGTATCCCAAGAGATGAATGCTAGATTGAATTATATATTCTTTCTTACTGAAATAAAATTGCCCATTGAGCTGAAACTGGGCACTGATTGGATATGCAGATGAGAGAAAGGGAGGCATGTGCTCGCAAGTATCCTCAAACAGTGCTAGGGACCCATTATTTTCAGTTGACAAAACCTTATCCATCATTAAAAACCTCTGAGGGTGCCCATGTCGAGAAGGAAAAAAAAAGCCAAACCAGCAATTTTTCTTTAGAAGGATTGTTTCCAAATGTCATGAAACATTGTGATGTGAGGCACTCCAGTAGGATACATAAAAAATAGAGAGCAAATGAAAATGTGTTTCTTAGTATGAAATGATGAACACTAGGACAAGAAATCCTAATTTCACCAGCAAGCTTTAAAAGGATCCTGTTAAATGACAGTTATGGGCCAGGAAAGGAATGGTTTGTGACAGGTAGCTTGATTAATCTGTTTGCTTGGTACGCTGGAGGAAGAGGCAAACATCATATTAGACATCATTAAGAAAAAGATAAAAAAATAGTAATGTTAGCATCCTAGGCCTCATATAGAATTTTGATGCAAAGCATTAGCAATACTATGTATAGTTTGATATTGATGTCTCAAAAAATGTGCAAGAATGATCAGGAGCTTGGAGCAATCTTCTACAAAAAACTGACAATGCTTGTGGTTTGCCAAGTTGTGGTTTTTTTTTGCCTTTCTCTTATATCACTAGAATGAGAGATTCATCCATTGAACAGTAGGATGTCCTGAATAAATAAAAGAAATTTTTCAGAAAGGACATGGATAAATTAGAATTTACTGCTGCAGCATGTGCCGAGAATTCCTCATTTACCATAGATGTCTTTAGAACGAGATTACACAAATCTCATATTCTTCAGGATCTCTAATTTTGTACTGGCCTAGAAACTAGGAGACAGTGAGTTCTAGTCCCGCCTTCGGCATGAAAGCCGCCTGATTGACTTTGGGCCAATCGCCAGGAGACGGGGAGTTCTAGTCCCGCCTTAGGCATGAAAGCTGCCTGATTGACTTTGGGCCAATCGCCAGGAGACGGGGAGTTCTAGTCCCGCCTTCGGCATGAAAGCTGCCTGATTGACTTTGGGCCAATTGCCAGGAGACGGTGAGTTCTAGTCCTGCCTTAGGCATGAAAGCGGCTGGGTGATTTTGGGCCAATCGCCAGGAGACGGTGAGTTCTAGTCCTGCCTTAGGCATGAAAGCGGCTGGGTGGCCTAGGGCCAGTCACTCCCTCTCAGCCCAACCCACCTGACAGGGTTGTTGTGGGGAAAATAGAAGGAGGAGGAAGTATTAGGTATGTTTGTTACCTTGAGTTACTTTGGAAAATAATAAAGGTGGGATAAAACAATCTTTAAAAACACCCCCAAGTTGTAAAAGACAACACAAACATGAAGGGATCCAGCAACCTCTGCAATCTTCAGAGGTGTAAGTGATGCAGAAGGGATTCTATGAGATGAAGAGGGTGAACAATTTTAACCTCATGGAAGGGACCAGACAGGTAACTGAGCATGGCGCACAGCTGCATGATGGTGCAGTCCAAATCAAGCCTATTGTTTCCCCTGCCATTTTTTGTAGCCCCCACGATGTGCCAACAACAAAAAGGCACTAATTATTCTTCCTGCTTCCCTCTGTAGAAATGTTGACATGTCCTCAGTCAAACATTATCCCCTCCTTCAATCAGGCCCCATTTTTCTCAAGGCGTGGGTGGAAAGAAAAAGGGAATGTGGGGGGCAGGAAGTTGGAGTAATTATTGAAAACTCATAAGCTGCAGCTTTAGCCTAATTACTCCTACTTTCCTTTTTAATTTTTGTATTGATTTCCTCCAGCGAGTGTAAAATTATTGACTGAACTGGCCCAGCCTCTGCGGCAGTGATAAGACCTGCAGTCCATGAAAAGTACAATGCAATTAAGTCACCCATAAAAACAGGCTGCACCTTTGGAGACTCTGGCTTGCAGCATGGAAAATACCATGTTGCAAGCCAGAGTCATCAGAGGACCGACTTCTCAAAAAGGCATGCCCTGGATTTCTTCTGGATGGGGATCTGCAGTGCCAGACGTTCTTCTGGGGTCCCAACAATTTTTCACACAAAGAAAAAGCTTTCCTGGAAGCAGGAGGTATCTAGAAAATGCTCAAAATATTTAGATGTCCTATTTTAAGGTGCAGGTGGAAGTTCAAATTCACCATTCATATCCTGAAATTTTATTTTTATTCTAGATTTTTAAACCCACCTTTATTAGTTTATAAATAACTCAAAGCAGCAAATAGACCTAATATTCCTTCCTCCTCCTGTTTTCCCCACAACAACAACCCTGTGAGGTGGGTTGGGCTGAGAGAGAGGGACTGGTGCATCGTCACCCAGCTGGCTTACATGCCTAAGGTGGGACTAGAAGTTACAACCTCCCAGTTGCTAGTCTCTTACCTCAACCACTAGACCAAACTGGTGCGTGCGCACTTGCTCTCTCTCTCTTCCCTAATGATGTTGCCTAGTTGGGTCATGAAACATCTGCAAGAAAACAATCAAGCTTAGAGAGCACCAAGGACCCCACAGTTCAACCCTGAGCTACAAATATTCTCTTCTATCAGTTTGCTGTACACACCACAACTGCATCTTATTTTAGCTCTGTGGGCAGGTAGAATCAGAAGGGCATGGGCAGCCTGATCAGAAAAGACCAAAGTTGGACTTGATGTAAAAACAAAATATACTGAGAACAGAGGTACATTGTATTTTGGGATCCTGGAGGAAAAGCTTAGGGATACAAGTAATGTTGAAATTTGGAGAAAGTTATCTTCGTTTAGTCTGTCTTTCCTAGAACGTTGGCTGCGCCCAAGCCACCTTCCCAGGTAATGTTCTGTTTGTCATATCAAGACAGGGTCAACACTTGCTGTCAACTTACAACAAAAAACACCTGAGAAATTATCTTCAGGTAAGTGAGCTCCAAAAGATCCCATTTGAATTCTGCCGCTTCTGATTTAAGCAAAATGAGAATGTCATTTCTGAAACACTGTCATCACCTCTGGTTTAATGCGCTAATGATTGCAGACATTGGAAGCTCACTGCAGACCATTCCACACCTAGACAAATGTAAGAAAGTTTGCAAGATTTCTTCTTTCTTCTCTCACCAAAAGCAGCTTGGGAAAATGGATATGGAGAAACCTTGCGTCACACCATCCCCAGAGAGACTCATGCATTTTCTCCCACCTGATTTATCAAAGGTTCTGTCTTCTGCAACTTGGAAAATGGCTTGGGTAAAGATCCAAATGGTGAACCCAAAATAAGGGAAAATAAATATAAACTACACTGATAGCCAGGGTCTTGAATGATCCATGGAGAGGAAAAAGGACAGTCAGCTAGCCAGTAAATCAGTCCCGTAGAAAGCACAGCCAGAGTTACTCCAAACTATGGATCTAAAGCCAGAATGTCATCCCAGATATCGGAGGAGTCAGGCCAAGTTGGGGTTTGCTCAAAGTTGGGTTCTGCAAGGAAGGAATTCATGGTTCTGGCTTCTAGACAACTGGAATGCAAGTCACTCTTGCAAGCAGAGTTTCTCCCTAGGATACAACCATATCTTCCAGCAGCCAGACCATTCCAGACTGGGACTAATTCTGGTCTTGACTCTTTCAGGAAGTCCAGCCTAGCAATTTAGATGCTCCTCTGTCACCCAACTCTCTGTTCTTCTACTCAGTAGTTGGAGAGCTACTTAAGGCTCAGAAGGTAGGACTGAGACTTGAACAACAGAGTCCAAAGAAGTTGGAGATGGTGGTTGGATTCCAACCTTCACTCTCTAACCTGAGCTTTTAGTCTTGACATGCACGAAATGTTGATGTGAGACTCCTTCCCAAGGATAAAACCAGGGCCAGCCTAGTATCCAGTTATTTTTGTTTTGTTTCCTTTTTCCAAGGAAAACATCTCCAGTTAAAGGAACAGCAGGAGGCAGACTAACCTAATATTTTAGCCTGATCACAAAGAATAACCACAGCAAGAACAGAGAAGCATGGGCCATGGCAGCTCACTTTCCAGAAGCCAACTAAAAGCTCCATGGTGAGCAAGTCTGTTTCTCGCTGTGACCATTGTGATAATCTGCACTGGCATATGTAATACACATAAAACAGTAAATTAAATCATGAGTAAAAAGGTAAAATCCCCACTCAAGTTGAGGGGTCTTCTGATGACTTCATGACTATGCAGTTTGGTTGGCCCAACAGAGAAGAACACTGTTTCTTCAAGGATTTTGACTCAATGGTCTAGTGTTCATTTTGGGATTTCCTGGCAACCCAAGGACTCATCAAGTCCAACCATGCTTAGCTATGCTGTGGTCAGCCAAGGTGGCTAGATGCTGTCACTTGCCAAGTGATCAACACTTCCTTTGGGATGTCCTATTGACAGATCACTAATTTCTCAGTCCTCTCTACAGTCAGAGCACAAACAACACACTGTGGGCTTCCTTTGCTAGATTCTTACTGCAATGCAGTTCCCAGTACAAGTATATGGGGACACAGAGATGACCTTGGAGAAAATATATGGTGACTGTTAGTAAACAGGATTTTGGCCCAGGAAAGCAGAAAAGAGTGGGAAATAAACTCAAGATTGCTGTGCCTTAACATTATTTGATATAAGAGGGAAGGGAGAGGAAACACTTTCAAGATTCTGTTATTATATTCTTTATAGCCTATATGAAGAAAATAGGGCTTCAGTATTTTTTGTGCAGTCTCTTTCATGACCTAGCCTACCTTGAAAGACTGACAACAATCTAGTACAATCAACAATTTACAATAACAGTTGAAATATTTGATACTGATTTAACAATCCATTTAAAATCATGAATTTCATGCTGATTTCTCCTGCTAATAACAACTTCCAACTTCAAAACAGAAGCTTTATAGTTGTAGGAGGATTATATCTTAATATACAGCTTCATATCAGAGCTATTTCCGGTGTAGATTCTGTAGTAAGAACGCAGAAGGTAAAGAATCCTTTTAAGATCTCAGTATTTTCTTCTCAGTTGTATAAAATGTTTTTTAACAGGCTACTCCAAACTATTTTAAGATGCATTTAGGAGGTTTAATGAGATGTGCCTATAATTTATGTTAGAAAGCATATAACACAGAAGCCCAGAATGGATTGAAAATACAGATTTCTACATTTCAATGCACTTTTTAAAACTTACTTAGGAGCTGCACGCTTCTATCATTTTAAGAGGTCACCATTCCTCTAGCTTTTATACACATGCCCAACTCTTTCCCAAACATTATTTTATTTCTCTCTGCAGCTCAGGGGAAAAACAGCTGCTTTGCATTCAGCAATCTGGATAACTATCCAGGACCATCACTGTAAAGGATATCATGTAAGAAACCTGGAAAAATCTTTTAAAGCAAGAACTCCCAGTCATGTGGAAGAACCATTAAGCCAGCTGAAGCAATAATCAAACCAATTTCTGGTGTGAAAGAGCATTCTGTCTTTCCTCTAATATAAGACCAACTGGAATCCAGGATTCTATCCAAAATTTTGCAAAAATTCCATGTTCAGCATATATTATATGGAGTTACATCAAACCATCCTGGACAAATAGCCTAGTAAGAGAACTCTTTTTTTTCTGAATTGTTGGAAATGAGAGGAAACTGCAGTACTTTTTGTGAAACTGTTCTTTGAATGTTGTTCTTATCTACTCAAGAGTCATATAATTTTGGAAAAAGTTTCAGTACAGCTTTAGGCAGCCATAGCCCCTTGGCACATCTAATCCTATGTTTCTCAAGCTCAGCAATTTTAAGGTATGTGGACAATTGTGGGAGTTGAATCCACAGTTGCTGAGGTTGAGAAACACTGCTCTAAGCCAATGCTGCTTACTTGGGTGGGAGCGCAGAATTCCCAATTCCAATCCAGATAGGTGTTTATGATCAAATTTGGAATTTTCACAAGTGTAGAGGGCAAGAACCTACCATGCTGTATATTAAACCCACACTGACTTTTATATGCAGACACATTTCTTAGTAGACCTTTTGTTGTATTTCGTATCAACAGACCCACTATTGTACCAGACAGATGTTGCAGGAAGAGATAAAGCAAATCAAGTAAGCAATGTAATTTCTCAGTCTTCCTTTTTCACTGCCCAGGAATGACCACTTTGTGCAAACCCAAAGTATCTATCTTACAGACATTGTTGTCAGCCCTGTAATGGTATGTGGAGAAGACTTTGGGAGATGGAGAAAAGTGATGCTGTCTAGGAACAGTCAGATAAGAGATAGCATAGCCTGCAGCTATATAGTGGGCAGAGCAAGAGGCTCAAAAGGGATCTTCCTTAGTTTCTCAGGAGACAGGGAGGAAGAACTGTATTTTCAGATTTGTAAGATTAATTGAACATACCTTGACAATAAAGTAGAATTAACTCATCTGGTTGTGATTCCTGTCTGGTTTACTCTGTGAAGCCAACAGCCCAAGAGTAGAGGGATGCCAATATATGTAGCAGAGTAGTCTCCCTCTCTCTCTTTCTGTGTGTGTAAGGGAGCACTACTTTCAAAAATCAGATTCATGGAAAAAATACTCCTTAAATAAATTGCTGCTAAATTGTTGGTGTCCACGGAGCTGACTTTCCAAGATGCACAACCCCAGTAGTATTTTAGGACATCATTTTACTCCCTGTAAGAATGCAGATTCTCTAGATATGTTTTGAAACCCCACAAACAGAAAAATAAATCCAAAGTCCATTTTCATCTTGCAGCATCCAAGAAAACGGCCAGGAATATGATACATCAACTTCACTCAGAAGGACAATCTTTCCACTCAGTGGGGAAAATTGGAGGGGGAATGAGATACAGTGAGAGAAATGAGGAGCACAAGATTTTAATATTCATCCCTCCCAGGCTAACTGCCAATGGGGCAAACAACAGACTCCAAACATCGGATGCCAAGCCCAATCAGTCACGTTCTCTCGTGTCAACACAACATCTTTAAAGTAGCAAAAGCTCTCCATGCAAAGGGCCCAGTGCAAGGAACATGCTGTCAGTCTGGCAGGCAGCCTTAACCCTCCTCTGCCATCTGTATCCAGGCTGTGAGAGTGAAGAAAAAGAGCCGCAGACTTTTCCCTAAAAACAGAAGGCCTAAACACGGTTGCTTTATAGCTTTGAAATGCTAAAGATCTATTTTTCCCCATGGGTCAAAGGACTTTTTTAAACTTAAAAATGGATTTTGGATACTGTAGGTTGTTAGCCATTTTGATTTTACTTTGCAAGTCCCCTCTAGGGTTGTTTTTAAGGAAGAGAAAAGAGGATGCAAATTATTAAAATCAAACCACGCAAGTGCAAGGATTAATTAATCCAAGGCCTCGATTTCTATGCTCCGCTCCCACGATCGCTTCTTTTACTTGCCACCTTTCATTTGTGGGGAAGAGGCTGTCATTCAAGCAACCTTCGTCCTGGAAATAAAGAAATAAATGGGCACAAATACAGTTTTTCTTACTCCTGTATCATTAAGCCAATATGGGATTAGTTTTTGGCCTGCTCTGTTGCATGAGCCCAGCCATCTGCAGCCTCTCCAACAAACTATGGCGAAGCAAATAATGCTCTAGCCCATTGATTTATTTAACTCAACAGGTAGTTCTTGACTTATGACTGTTTTACAACCATTCAGAGTCATGAGGCCTTAGAATGGGTGCTTCATGGTCCACAAAGTACTTCTGACCATCATAAAATGTCACGACTCCCCCCCATAATCATGTGACCGGATTTGGAGCACTTGCAAGCAGCTCAACTTTATGACCAACTGCAGTGTCCCGTGATCACATGAACAGGTTTTGTGACTTTTTTTGCCAGTTTCTGGCAAAAAAACACCCATGACAGAACAATGGATTCACTTAACAACCACAGTGATTCATTTAATGACTGCAACAAAAATACTGAACAAATGACTCCAGTCACATAAATCACTTATGACCACAATGACTGACAACCACATTTCTGGTTGCAATTGTGCTTGTAACTTGAGGACTACCTAAAAAAATAAGACTTAGTTAAAGTCAACCATGGAATTTGTGTCTAATGTGCAATGTGGCCACAGTATGGCACAGAACACATATCTTTTCATACTAAGTAATGTCAACCAAACCCAGAATGGGGGTTAAGAAGAAAACAGGCTTTCTGCTCTTTGGGAGAGAGCAATACACTAAAAAGCACTTTACCTTCATGAATTACCTTGACTGCATTGGATTAGTTTTGACATAATCAAGCCAAATTCCTAAACATATTAATAATGCATTGGAATTAAGCATAAATGCTAAAGCAACATTTGGCTCATAAATAATATCCATAAAGAAAAGCATCTTGTCCCTCAAAGGAATAAGAATAAAAGTATTCTGAAAGCAGATGAAGGTTGACCTGGAGAAAAGGGTTTTGCACACTCTTAAATAATATATGTAAACCTGTAATTCACCCTGATGTGCAGTCATTTTTCTTGCTATGACACCAGAGTTGAAATAATCCAATCGACAAGACTGAGTATACTTTGCGAAGCCATTATTCAAACAAAGACAGTTCAGATTTCTCTCTCAAAAACAAGAAAAGAAGACGTTGATGCAGCAATTTGGGACACTTTAGAGGAGTGATATTATCTGCCACTTTGCACTGTGATTAGCTAAGATTTACTAACATTGATCTTTAAATAACCCAAGTAGTAAAATGTTGCCCAGGCATGGATTTTTCCTTCTCTTGACCATTGCAAAGCTCAGAAAGTCGTATTAAGCAGGACAATGAGCATCACTTCTGCTTACAGCCCCAATTTTATCATCAATATGGCTGAAGTTTTGAAATCCTATCAAAAAGCTTGCAGCAATAGATAAGAGTGTTAATCATTTAGTTCTCCATTTAAGAGTGACTCTTTTTCATTTTCAAAATGAAATTTCCTTCTCAGCATAGAACATATTTGACTGCTGTTCTCTAACACCAATAAAAGTCTGAACATAATACAATCTTTATAGAAGAGAATATTTGTAGCTATGGAGTCCTTGGTACTCTCTGAGCTTGGTTGTTTTCTTGCAGACGTTTC
>JANHZU010004651.1:151768-162870 GCA_032468055.1 Acrochordus granulatus
AGAGAATATTTGTAGCTATGGAGTCCTTGGTACTCTCTGAGCTTGGTTGTTTTCTTGCAGACGTTTCATTACCAAACTAGGGAACATCATCAGTGCTGGAAGTTTAATTCCACTTGCTTCTAGCCCTGATCACGTTCTCTAGTAAGGTAATAAAATGTTTGCAAGAAAACAACTAAGCTCAGAGAGTACCAAAGACTTCATAATCTGGATGGTGAGCCCCCGTTATTCACCTCAGCTCCTGCCAGTTTAGCAGTTTGAAAGCGTGTAAAATGCAAGAAGATAAATGGTATTGCCTAAATTGGTGGGAAGGTTGCATCATTTTGGGTGCCTTGGTGTATAGTAAATGCTGGCCCTATGGCCACGGAAGCACCTTCGGACAACGCTGGCTCTCTCAGCTATGAAATGGAGATGAGCACCACCTCCTAGAGTCAGACATGATGGAAAGGGGAAACCTTTACCTTTTTTACCTTTATTTTTTATTTTTATATACATCGAGGGAGACAGAAAGATAGATCTCCCTTCAGGTATTTAACAATTAAAAAGCAACCCCACTACTGCAGGATAACATTGATTTTGAAGTCACTGCATTAGTGATCAATAGACTTGCAGGCCCAGTTCAGAGTCTTGAATATCACCTATCAAGGCCTACATGGCACAGCATTGGGCATCTTGCATAATTCGATTCAGGCTGGTAAGTCCAAATACTTCAAGAGAACCTGCTGAGATTCCCCATCTTCCATGAGTCACCGATATGTGAGTTGGGTGGCTATATAAAATTTGTTTAATAAATAAATAATAAAAAAGACGATCTTTGTAGTGGCCACCATGCTTTGAAATATACTTCTCTTGGAGCTGTATAGTCCCCTCATTTCTTACTGCCAACATTTTAAATAAATAAATCAATAAAATCAGATGGACCTGATTTTGTACCTTCTTCCTTCATGCATTCATTCATTCCTACAGCAAACAAAGAAGTAACATGTGCATCCAGCCTAAGAAATCAACATATGCATGTTTACTGAGAATTAAGAGTTTTGACCTGAATCAGGCTTATTCTGGCTAGCAATGTGTAAGACTGCAGTTTTAAGAAACATGGAAAATAGCATCTTTGCTTCCTCTTTATGTTCTCTAGTTAGTGTTTTGTAGCTGTTCTCTCCCAGAAAGATTATACATCCTAAGTCAGCAAAGATATTATAGCAGAATAAGCAACAGACAATAATCCACTATAATGTCCTGATTATTGCATTCTTGATGCAAGAATATTATAAGTCAGCCTTCCTCAACTTGGGAATGACTGGTAGAGATACAGACTAGCAGAGACTCCTTTTAGTCAGTTACTTACCCCAGGATATTTTCCCATCTCTGAGAGTTGAAATTATAAATAAATCTGTAGGAGAAGGAAGGGCTGAACCAGGAGGAGGGGGCGTAAAGTGGGGATTAGTCTTGAGTCACTGCATATTCTTAAGTGTAACAAGCCCAACCCCTTCTGAGGGGTGTTGAACCTCATCTAAGAGTTGCAGGTGTTTACAAATTCTTGTAATTATGCAGGGCCAATAAATTTGTTAGCTTGAACCTCACCATCTGGGCCGAGTCATCTGCACCTGACATTACAACTGAATAAAATCTCCCCTGCTGTGGAGTAGGAATGAGACCAGAGTGCACAAGGCATCAAAGGATCTGCCAGCTCAGACATATGCTATAAACATGTTTTGAACAGAATACTACAATATCCAAAAACCAATGATGGGCTCTCCTGGCAATGGTAGTGCTATTCTGAACTGGCAGAAAGGTGACGCCATGCCAACTAACTCCGTTCTGAGTTCTGATGTAAGAAAGCTTAATTAGAAAGAGATTTGCAAGGTGACAGATCCTCAAAATCAGTGATGATGAAGTCAGACATTAACAGAGTTAGACCTTCCCTTTAGGCAATCAGAGAGGTTCCTCCTCATTAGGAGGAAAAGTTGGAAAAAAATATTATTACTGACACCGGAGAGGATTAAATTTCGGTGTTGATATCCTGTGTGATAGACTTCGTAATTTTAGATACCACCACATCTTCAGCATGTTGAAAGGTGAAAGGAGATGATCCTGTCTTTGGTCCAGTGAGATTGGTTCCCTTTTTGCAATACATTTATTTAAGAATGTGATAACAATAAATGGCTAGATGATGGGAAAGCTGAGAAGCATGCACATTTAGAAAATGGACTGGTTGTATTTAATCGTTGCCCCAAAAGACAGTTTGTAAGAAAGAGTCTACTGACAAGTGAGTATTGATGGATGAATGGATGATGTGCCATTAAGTTGTTTGCAACATAGAAGGACCACCCGTAATTCTGTAGAGAATGAGACCAAGTCTCCACCATATTCTAGTCTCCCTTCAACTGGATGGATCTCCAAGATGGGATGTTGCAAAGTTCATAAGTAAAAGGAAAAAAGAAGATTTCACTGTATTTTTTCCACCTGGTCAGGTTTGAGGGTCAGTTTGCCCATTTGCTGCTGCTGACAACTAAACATTTAGTTTTCAATTAAAAGTTGAGCCAAACAATGCAAAGAACTCAGAATTAGGAGACCTGAGATCTACTGGAAATGGATAAGGCAAGGTCGAAGAACAAAATTCAAGAATACAGGATATATGAAATTTAAAAATACATTAAAATCAGCGTATTTGTATGATGTCTCTAGTTAGCATGATTAACTTAAATCCAAAGCTGGTATCCACATGCAACCTCCAAAAGTAAATATAAATCCATTTTTAAAAAATTAATTGTGCAGTGGAAAGATGTGTAAATTCTCACAATATAATTCTACGTCCTGAGAGGGAAATGCTGAATATTTGGAAAGACTGCTAAACCCAGCCTTATTTCTGAAAATGAAGGGGGATCTTCCCCCACAACGGAAGACGGGCTCTGCTATGATTGGTTCATGCGGTTTTCAAGAGTACAAGCTTTTTAATACGTCGAAACCATTCAAGCAGACTTCAGCTGAACTGAATGCATTTCAATTTCAATGATTTTGCAATAGATGTTTTATTTAAAAGCTGTTCTTCCAAGGAGAAATGAGCATTTTCCATTTATAATCATATGAGTTCTTGAAACATGGAAGTACCTGTAATAAAAGGTTATTTCATTTGTCAACCAATACAGATGTTTCGTGGGCCAAAAAAAAACCTTAGCAGTGGGGAATTCTCAGTCTATTCCTGTTCATTTATTCTTGGATGTTTCTTTCTTGGGAAATCCAAAATTGTAAAACGTGCCAGCTGATGTGGCTTACATAGCGTGACAAATTGATTTTACTGACTTGATCAAGAACCATAGCCACAATTTCCTTGCTCTTTTTTCACTGAGCTGCAATGGCAAGAAGAAACCCAGAGGGTTATTCCCCACCCCACCCCCCAAAAAGCAAAATTCAGGTTTATAATTTCTGTGAATTTATAAAAGAGGCTCCCTAGCCAGAAGCTAGGTACAAATTGAAATATCCAACTTTCTGCAATGCTCCTGGCTGGTAGATAGAGATGTTGATTGCAAATGAAAGAGAGAAACACTCCCTAGATAATGCAGTTGATACAGTTCACAATCTCAAGGTTCACAAGCTTTGACTAACAACATTTTTTTAACAGGCATTGGGAGGTAACAGGCCCATCAAAGGATCTGTCTGAATGATTGTGGTGAGCTGCAATATCCAAATAAAGCTATTACAGCCTTTTTCTCCTATTCTCCTAACCAAACAGATATTAGTTAGCTTCTTTGGATATCAAAGAAAAAATAATTTGTAGGACTCCACAAAAAAATAATTTATCTTTCAACAAGGTTCAACAAGAAAGTCACCAGAAGCAGTGGCAGAAGATTCATCTTCGAAGCAGCAAAGAGGAAATGAGCTGCTGTTGCCTCCCCTCTTTAATAACTACAGGTAGTCCTTGACTTATGACCACAACTGGGATCAGAATTTCTGTTGCTAAGCAGGGTGGTGGTGAAGGGAGTCGCATCCAATTTTACAACCTTTCTCCCGTTGACTGCTTATCGGAAGGTTGCAAATGGTGATCACGTGACCCCAGGACATAACAATCATCGTAAATTCATATCGGTGGCCAAGCACTCAAATTTTGATCACCTGACTGTGGGGAAATTGCAATGCTAGCTGTGAGGACTGGATGTAAGTCATTTTTTTCAGTGCCATTCAAACAGTCACTAAATGAATGGCTGTAGGTTGAGGACTACCTGTAAAAGCTATTGTTAAAAAAAAAAGTTAAAAATGAAAGAAAGAGGAAACCGCAGACAAAATGACATCATACACACAGAGTTTTCTTCCCACCTGTTGAACACTACTCCACAATGCATGCAACTTTTAGGATGCCGTATGGATTATTTAGACCAGCTTTCCTTAATCTGGATGCTTGCCAGTCAAACAGGTTTCAGTTCCTTAATTTTATTTATTTTACACATTTCTATGCCGCCAATTTCCAGAGACTCTTGGCGGCTTACAAAGATTAGTACTTATACAATTGTTTAACTAACCCCCACCCCCCTGCTGGCTGGCAATGTTGCATCTGGGCATCTCCGCAGTTCTTGCTCTGCCCCCGGCAGGAGGGTCATCTTCTTCCAATTCTCACCGCCAGTTTTCATGTGCTTTTGAACTGCTGGGTAGGCAGAAGCTGCGGCAAAGTGACGGGCGCTCATGTGGAGCTACGGACCGTACCTGCTAGCGTGCCAGCCATTTCTGGTCGATATAACTGGCAGCACTAATCTGCTGCGCCACCGCACCTCTATAATTAACCTGATCACCGCTAAATATTCTGGAATTGGAGTCCATATGTTTGGAAGATGACCATGGTGGAAAAGGCCAATCCAGTGATCTTATTCATGGAACATGTAGTCAAATTCAATCAGTTGAAATAATTCCTTTTGCCTTTTGTGATTTTAGAATCCCTGTTAGAAGAGAAGGAATAGGCCCAGTCGAGGTAATTGTAATCGACTGTTTAACTAAAGTTTCAAGATTACAAGAATTTCCCCAACTGCCAGTCTGGCACCTGTGCTTGGCAAATAAGCTAAGAGTCTTCAGAGAAGTTGGCCCTCCTGCTCTTGAGCATGGATAATGACTCTAGGCTGCACCCCCTCTTTCAGTCCTTGCTTCCCCCAAAATCCCATATCAAGGAGAAGGAACCTGTCCTGCCATCACCTCAAAGCCCATCTTATGTTACAAATGACACCTGATCCACATCTGTATTTGCATACTTCTCCAGTGATAACTGGAAATATAATTGCACTGACATACAGAAACTGTTTTCCTTTATTCTGATTTCATCCATGTTTGCTTTTATGTCCTGCATTTTTTCACCACATGTTCAAAAGTAGGTTGGTGGAAATGTACAGTCTTTAGGACTTATCTTTATCTCTGCTTCTGATACTTCACACGGTTGGATTTTATGGGCTAAAATTAACATTTCTCAAATTTGCCCACTTTTAAAGTTGCTCAGATTGAGAAACAGTGGTCTAACTGACCACTTCCAACTCTAGTATTCACTGGCTTGATACTTCTAATTTCCTAACTTCTTTTTCACTGCCTGATAATAATGGAAGGACAGATAATGGAATTAGGGTGAAGACTACAGATTGTCCCTTAAAGATCTACCCCAACAGACTGTGGTCTATACCTTTCCCTGCAGAATCTGCTGCATTTCTCAAGTTTTCTTCTTAAGTTATATTTAAGAGATGCTTTTCTGTAAGATGCTATGTTTTATTGTATAACAAATTCATCTGTTGCTTATATATTCCTTGGAATGCACTAGAGCTGCAAGCGTTAGAATTCTAGACAAAGTCTAAAATAAGATATGAACTCACGTTCACCTTTCATACAACCATAGTGTGGAAAAGACAAAATAAGCACTTACTAAAACAACTACAGTGTCTACCCCAATTGCATTCTTTATTTTACGAACACCATTTCAGCTGGCATGATCCATCTGTTAGAGAACATGACTATTTCCAACAGTTGACTTGGGTAGCATAAAAGAGCAGACTCCTAACTCTTGAATTTTACAGCCAGCAGATTTTCTCACTCTTGGGGGATTTTGAGCTTGGGGTGCCAAAGAACTTGGCAGGCTCTGATTTCACAAATCCTGTTTCCCAAGAGCACACTGACAGATATATATGTAACATATGCACGTGTGTGTTTGCACAGAGACACAGAGGCAGCATGAAAATGAAAATTGTGATCCACTGGTCATTTAGTGACTTATTTTTCTGTATTGAAATAAACATACACCTCACGAGGTGCACTTAACACTGTTGAGCCATTTACATATTTGATTTACTAGTATTCCTCAGAAGCGACAACTTATTTTTACCTTGGTATTCAGAAACCTTGAGTATGCACTCTTGCTTCATAAAAGTCAGACCACCCCCTGTTGTAAAGCACATGAAAATTAATCACTCCCCCTCTGCACTCTTCAGAAAATAGCACAAAACCCAGAAATAAGTATGTTGTTGACAAGCTGAAAAGAAGAGACTCGATTCTTTGTGTGCGTTAAGAACCTCTGTCAAGGCAACGTGCAAGGAAATTGAGCATCTCCCTAAACATTTGAGTGGATGCAATGCTTTATTCCTAAAGCCCAAAAGCTGACACAGTTGTGTCTTGCCCCACCAAAAATAATTCCTGAGTCCCTATCGACTGAGCCTTTCAATCCAGTTCCATAGGTAGCAAATTGAAATGTTTAGTGGTCCATTATAGACATATTGAAACTGAAAGGAATATGGCAATAAGAATGAAACCCAGCATCAATATCATATAGTAAAGCTCTCATACTCAGGATGGCAATGATGTCAGATGAATGACTGAGCATTTGTTAAATTCCTGACACTGTGAAAGCAACCTATTATTTTCTCAGTTGTGCTACGAAATGCCTCAATCATTGGCTGAACAAAACAAGTGAGAAATAATACCATTCATTTCATATTCTCTTTGTTCAATGGAGCCACTGTGGTGTGGGACATCTTCCATGTAATTTTTCTCAACGACTTTGCTAATATTCTCCTCCTTCCCCCCCTTATTTTATGCACAGAACTCTCCTGATGAATGGATGCTCCTTTTAAAGCGGCACAGCTTTTCTTTTAAAAAAAATTAATCCCAATTACCCAGTTCTCAAATACACAGATGTCTCAGATCATTTGGTAGTACAGCAAAAATTTCATTTCTGCGTTTGTTCTGTGAGGACAGATACCTCTGCAAGCTTGGATCAAGGTTTATTGATTGACTGATTGATTTAGGTTTATAAGGACATCTCATCATAAACAACTCTGGGCAGCTCACAACAGTAAAACCAGTAACTATAAAACAACCATAAAACAATAAAATGATCAAACATAATCCAAAAACCTGAGCTTTAACCATTCCCTTAAGATGCCCCACAGCAAGTTCCAATGATCCTTGTTCTGTTCTGATCTATTCTATTCATCCTTATCCTATCCCATCCCATCCCAGTGACTGGGTGAAAAGCCAGATTTTGATGGTCTTCAAAAAGGCTAAAAGGATGGGGACTTCCTGAACAGCCAGGGCAGGGTGTTTCATAGGGTAGGAGCAGCCATGGAAAAGGCACCATTCTGAGGTCCCGTTAAATGGCCAGATTTCAGGAAAGGGGTCTGTAGAGTGACTCCCTCTCCTATCAAGTAGAAGGCAGATATTCTTAGGGAGAGATGGTCCTACAAATAACCAGGCCATGTACGGCTTTAAAGATGATAACCAGCACCTTGAATTGCATCTGGAAGTTAACTGGGAGCCAGTGCAGTTTGCACAATAGAGGTGTGATAGGTGAACCTATGAACATCCACCCACTTTTGTGCGCACTGCTGCATTCTGGATCAGCTGTAAGTTCTGAGTGGTCTTCGAGGGTAACCCCATGTGATGTGCATTGCAGTAATCCAAATGGGAGGTGACCAAAGCATGAGTGACTGTGAGCAAGGCTTCCCGTTCCAGGAAAGGATTCAATGGCACACAAGAAGAATCTGTTCAATCTGGAATCTGGAACCTGTTCAGCAAGCCATCAAGGAATACCCAAGCTCTGGGCTGAACTGGGAATTAAAAATAAAAATCCAGGAAGATGACAAACTACCTTGCCAGTTCATATGGTTTCAGCTTGACTCTGTGTTCCTTTTCAGCGAAGAATGCCTAGAGCGGGAAATTTCTCAGCCTTGGCAAGTTTAAGATGGATGGACTTCAACGCCCAGTATTTTCCAGCCTGCCACGCTTCGGTTTTCGAACAAGATTAGAAACAAATGTTTTCTAACATTTTGTCTTCTGCCTGACTCCTGCTCTTGCATTTTCATAAAGATTCATGGCATTTCACTACCACTCAGAGGCCGGCCCAGTTTCATCATTTCTTGAGCCATTTATTCTGTCTGGGAACTGACTTTTTACCAATCTGCTCCAAGTGAAATATACATTTTTCATATAATGGCCCATATGCTCCCAGATACCACCCTTTGTACCCGATGCCCATAGCAACTGCAGAGCGTTTTTTTTCTTGACAAAAATGTTATTTCCCCAAAAGGGGAAGAAGCTGTCTGCGTGGTAGTAATTTAATGAATTGCGCTCAAGACCAGATGCCCAATGGGAAAATTGCCCATTGCAGTCAGCTTAAATCAAGGGTGGTTTTTCACTCAGGTGTAAAGAGACCTCCTCTTGGTGGCACAAGACAATTTCAGTCTCATGTCTTAACAACAATGCCCCAGGGAGAAAAACTTATTCCTCTTCAAACTCCTTCTCTTATTATGGTTGGTTGCACAGACAGCCAGATGTTTAGACTAGATTTGGTATTTTTATCCACCTATTGAGTCCTTCCCAAGGACCTGGGATAGGCAGATGATGTTGTTTGATGGTGTTGAAGATATCATCTCAGGATGTAAACTGTTCTGAGTAACATTGCTTTTTGCAATTGACTGATGGGGATTTTGTCAATGCCACTGTTCAAGTGGTGCTCCAGGTATTTTGGGAGCGCACTCACTGTACTATTTGTTTTGGGATAGCATTCATTATACTATTGGTACAATCTTTGCTTTCTTGAGAATTACCCATTACTCATTCCGGGAAAAAAAACCCTACTTAGATCAGAAGTCAAAGACTGTAGGTGTATAACCAGGACAAGACCATTAAGGCAACAGACTAGAAACTGGGAGGTTGTGAGTTCTAGTCCTGCCTTAGCCAGGAAAGCCAGCTGGGTGAACATGGGCCAGTCACTCTTTTTCAGCCTAACTCATCTCACAGGATTGTTGTAGGGAAAATAAGAGGAGGAAGGTGTGTTGGATATGTTTGCCACCTTGAGTTATTTGCAAAAACAATAAAGGTGGGATATAAATAAATAAATGGGGAACAAAATATGCTGGTGAGATTTCGTCATGGAGCATGAGAGAGAGAGAGCAGAACTTTCCAGTGTCATCTTCAGATGGGACAAACAAGAGGGACATCTCCATACCGAGTAAACAGAAGACAAATAAGCCCTATAATAAACAGATCTCTTAACTTTTCTAACATAGAAAAGGCTCAAGAATTTTGGATGGGATGTTTTTCAGGCAGGGCAGCTCAAGGGAGAACCATGGTATCAGACATTCTGGCCACTACCATGGCTTCGAAGGTAAGGTGGTATATCTCTCTCCTTCAATGTAACAGCTCATTGTTGAATGGAAGGATACCACCTTTGTGGCATAAGATCCCATCTTCAATTCTCAGTATTTATAGATAAAAAGATAGCAGGACCTGAGTATGTTGCTATTGAAATCAATAGTACTAAGTTAAATAGATAACTACTGCAGTTTATTTCATCTAATACAAAGTAGGTTCTAAGATGATGCTCATTTAAGCTGAATAAACAACCATTTATGGAGAAGCTCTATACAGTCAGTAAAAATGAGGCCTGGAGCTGACTGTGGCTCAGATCATGAGCTTCTTATTGCATAATTTAGGGCGAAATTGAAGAAAGAAGGGGAAACCACTAGGCCACTCAAGTATGATCTCAATCATATCCCTTATGAATTTATAGTGGAGGTGAGGAATAGATTTAAGGGATTAGATCTAGTAGACAAGAGTGCCTGAAGAACTATGGATGGAGGTGTGCAACATTGCAAAGAAAGTACCTACTAAAACCATCCCAAAGAAAAATAAATGCAAGAAAGCAAAGTAGCTGTCTGATGAGGCTTTACAAATAGCTGAAGAAGGAGAGCAAAAGGCAAGAGAGAAAGGGAAAGATGTACTGAACTGAATGCAGATTTCCAGAGAATAGCAAGGAGATATAAGAAGGCCTTCTTAAATGAACAGTGCAAAGAAAGGGAGGAAAACAATAGTCTGGGAAAGACTAAAGAGCTCTTCAAGGAAGTTCAAGATATTAAAGGAACATTTGTGCAAAGATGGGCATGATAAAGGACAAAAATGGTAAGGCTCTAACAGAAGCAGAAGAGATTAAGAAGAGATGGCAAGAATAGACAGAGGACCTATACAAGAAAGATCTAAATGACCCTGATAAACACAATGGTGTGGCTGCTGACCTAGAGCCAGACATCCTGGAGTGTGAAGTCAAGTGGGCTTAGGAAACATTACTAACAACAAAGCTAGTGGAGATGACTGTATTCCAGCTGAACTATTTGAAATCCTAAAAGATGATGCTGTTAAAAGTGTTGCATTCAATAAGCCAGCAAATTTGGAAAACTCAATAGTGGCCACAGGACTGGAAAATATCACTTTACATTCTAATCCCAAAGAAGGGCAATACCAAAGGATTAAACTACTGTATAACTGTGCTCATTTCACACGCTAGCAAGGTTACACTCAAAAGACTACAAGCTAGGCTTCAGCAGTAAGTGAACCGAAAACAATCAGAAGTACAAGCTGGGTATCAAAGAGGCAGAGGAACCAGAGATCAAATTGCCAACAATTGCTGGATCATAGAAAAAAAAGGGAGTTCCAGAAAAATATCTATCTGCTTCATTGATTATGCTAAAGCCTTTGATTGTGTGGATCAGAACAAACTGTGGCAAATTCTTAAACAGATGGGAGTACCAGACCGCCTTACCTGTCTCCTGAGAAACTTGTATGCTGGTCAAGAAGCAACAGTTAGAACTGGA
>JANHZU010004651.1:200559-223213 GCA_032468055.1 Acrochordus granulatus
GAAGGAAGGAAGGAAGGAAGGAAGGAAGGAAGGAAGGAAGGAAGGAAGGAAGGAAGGAAGGAAGGAAGGAAAGATTAAGATTGCCTACCAGTTCAAATCTCAGCATCTTGGGGAGGAGTTGAAGAGAGAAGATGACATAATGTATATCACAACGTGATGTGTCTGATGATGTCATAGCAGATATGAGGATACCACAGTCCACCTGACAATATTGCAGTGTGCATAATGAGATCACAACATAGGTATAGTTTTCATGATGTACAGGGTGAGTCATGCTATATACAGTGTCACTGGACTCCTGCTGGATGCTGTGGCCAAAATGAATACATTCTGAGACCTGATTCAAAGCAAAATTATTCAAGCCAGATTCCGAAGGCTTGTGTTGGGGTTAACGCTGGATCAAAACGTGATTCTTGAAGTGTTCTTGTGACAACAGTTCCCATCTCTGAAGTCATGGTACAGCAGTTGGCAAAGGTTTGGGAACACCTACTCAAATGGCATGTTTTAATAAATTCCTAAGGGAACAGAAGCTGACTCAGTCTCTGCATGGTACAACATTAATCACAGCGGAGATACTGTAGCATCAGAAGATATTGTACTTTAACCTCTGCCTTATGCATTGGAATCTAGTTTACGGCAATTGTTCTCAAAGGAGATAATCAGAGACACATCTGATCAGATGGAAAATCATCATGGCATCCTGAGTCCATAGGCCAGATGGGAGGACAAAAAGAAATATTTGAAAAATTCACTGACAAGCTTCTTCTAAATTGTTAACATGACAACTATACAGAAGTGTTAATGAAGTCACAAGGAGTTGAGTTTAGCTCAAGGAAGTTTTTCTCTGTTAAGTTCATGGACTTTTGTCCTGGCATTCATTCCCTTCTTGTTTCCAGAGTAGCTTAACACACAGCGGTGTCTGTTTCCGCTTACCCCATTGCTCTGCACAGTTCTTTTGAATGAGACTTTGGTACACCCACAAGCAACTATAGTATACATCTTAATTCCTTGCAGAAATATTAACCTGCACCCATAGCACGTTTTAAACATCATTGACACTCTCTAGAATCCATGTTTCTATTTGCAAATACTATTCCAGCTCTTGGTTTTGGTATCCCCAGACAGGAAGATGGCATCTGTGAGCTGCCCCCAAGCTAAGACAACCAGTTCCCCAATTCACATGAAAGTAATGAAGGAGAAGGGAAAGCACATTCAGACTTGCAAGATTCTTTTTGCAATATTATTCTCATAAAAAATAGTTTTAGGTCTATGTGCCGTCTGTTTCTTGATCTGGTTTCCCTTGCGGGGCTGACACGATCGGCTTGTAAGAATAGACCAAATGCACCGTGGTTAAGGAAGAACTTGAGGTCCTTCCTAAGACAATCATCTGATGACAAGAGATTCTAGGGCAAGTTTTTGTGTGCCCATTTTTAACCAAACAAGGACTTCTTGGTTTTTCAAATGAGGTGGCTGGGCAAGCAAATTGTGGCAGCAGTGGAGAGCAGACACTGATGAGTTTGTCTCCAATATGTCATGGAGATTGTGGGGGAATCCCAAAGTCTAAGTATTAATTGTCATCATCTGGGGCAGCAGCCAACAATAACCTTGTTGACTTCCAGCCATTTCACGGAGGTCTCTCATGAGTCCCTTCATTAGAAAGCACCTCCTCCTTCTTCAACGCCTGTAATTTTGGCCGGGGGTATCATGGCTGCAGGGCTAGGAAGCTGCTGAATGCAATGGGAAAAGGTGAATTAGAATGTCAAAACCTTAACTGTGAATCTAAAGTGAATTCCTCTTGCTCAGAATATTAATTCCAGATGGTGGTTTTTTTTTCCCTCCCTAGTTGCTCTTCAGGATATCTTGGATTTTACACTGACAAAGATCATTAGCAAGCCATTGCTCTGAACTCCATGTTTAGCACAAAGCATATTACCCTATTAGCAATGGAATCAGATGCCTTTTTACTGTTTGTAAAGTTTCTGTAGCAGGAGACCTTCAGGGCTTTGAGAAGTAACCTTGATCTTTCTCCCTGTCTGCTCCTTTTGAATAGGCATGCCCAAATTTTTGAGCATTTTTTTCATTTCAAAGCTGCAGATCAAATTAATCAAATTAAGCACATTTCCCTTTCAGAGAGAAAAGCCATGTGGAGTTCACGGTGGCTTGTAGGTTCAAGCAACTAAATATCAGTCAGCTTAAGATCAGTGTTGTCAATCCCAATGTAGACGCCGTCTCTCAGCCATTCAAGGCAGACAAGACTAGAAACCCCAATCATTCAATCTAAGACTACTTTTATTATGTGTGTTTCCCTCTGAATCATTGTTGACTCCTGGCAATTGCCTGGACTAATCCCTGAAATTTGCTTCACAAGATTTTTCACAAATGGTTTGTCTCCTTCTCCTTCTCCTTCTCCTTCTCCTTCTCCTTCTCCTTCTCCTTCTCCTCCTTCTCCTTCTCCTTCTCCTTCTCCTTCTCCTTCTGCTTCTCCTTCCCCTTCTTTCTCCTCCTCCTCTTCCTTATTGAGCAAGAGCGACTGGCCTATGATTACCCAACTGGCTTTGTGCCTAAGCAGGACTACAACTCACATTCTCCCATTTTCTAGATTGATGCCTTAACCACTATGCTGATTGGGGAATTCTGGGAGTTGAAGTCCACACATCTTAAAGTTTATTTTATTTATTAAATTTATATGCCGCCAAAGGCTCGTAGTATAACATTAAAACAAGATACATAATAAAAACAATTTAAATTAAATAAAGTTGCCAAGAGTTCCTGTATCAGTGAGAAGGGCAACATAAAAATTTAAAAAATAAATAAAAACACCAACTTAGCATTTGCCAAAAATGCTTCCTGGGGTGAATACACATCGATTTGTTTTCAGGAAGTTTAAATGTGCTAAGGGAACTTCTCCCATCTGGGTTGAGGTGTGCAAACCCAGAAAATGAGTTACTTTAATAATCCGTTTAAATGCATTGCAGTCATGCAGCCCCTGTGTTGAGAGGAGGATCTGGGGAGGGTTTCACCACATAATGAAATTAAGCTGTATAAAAATCATTTCATGATTGAGAACAGACATAATGAAATTAAGATGTATAAAAATCATCTCATGACTGAGAACAGATCAACCTCATGCATGACATACATTTATTTAGTGAAGGACGCATCAGATCAGACATCATCAGAAAATTAGGGTTTGAGTTTATAAAGTGAGGAAAGGTGAGGCACAGAGAGAAATGGCGACTCATAACATCTTTCTCTTCCTGGCTGGAGTCTGTAGCCATCATATTAAATCGGAAATCTCTCCAGGATTGGTTACAGAATAATCCCTTAAAAAAACTAAGATCTGGGGAAAGGCATCCTTTCCATGTTCCTCATTTCTGGTCTTCTTGTTCACCACTGGACTTTTATTTGGCATTGCTGCATTTTGTGACATGATTTGTTTTGTGGAGTCCTTGGTGCTCTCTGAGCTTGGTTGCTTTCTTGCAAACTTTCCATTATCCTACTAGGTAACATCATCAGTGCTAGTGAGTGTGGGGTTTGCTTCCTGTTTATATTTGTCCTGCCAGTATTTATTTGTTTATTAAATTTATATGCCGCTGAAATCCGAAGACTCTTGGCGGCTAACAACACTAAAAACAACAATTAAAACCCTTAAAAATAAAATAAAACCATGAAAATATTGCTCATGGTGGTTAAAAATAAAGTTAAAAAATTAACTCCAATAAAGTATTTCTCCTTGTTAATTTTCTCCTTGGTAGTTCCTAGATTAAAATCTTGCTTTCTGGTCGATTGCTTGTCTGGTGTTAATCCCTGCTTATCTGGGTATTTGTTTGTTTATCAAATTTATATGCCACCAAACTCAAAAACGACTCTTGGCAGCTTACAATAAAAGCATAAAACAGCAATATAAATAGAAACAATTAAAACCATTAATATTAATGCAAATAAAACGTTGTATAGTCGCTAGAGAAGGTGTGCTCTGGTCCTTTGGCTTCCTTCTTAGCTTTGCATTGTCTGTTTTGAATGGTTTGTAAATGTAAATGTGGTTTATTTCTATGTGTGTATTGGTGGCTGAATCCTTCTTCTGAATAGAAGAGAATGAACCTAGTCTTTTTTATTGGCTGATTTGTTCTTCAATTCATCATGTTGAACAAGTATTTTTCTCCGGATTTCAAACCAAATGGAAAATTGTGATTTTTGGATAGTTTCATTTGTGAGCTTCAGTCCTTGTAGTTCATTGTATTAGGTTATTATTTCAGACGCTTGTTTTGTTAGGATTATCTACTTACCCAATTCATTTTGGCTGATCTTGGAAGCTAAGCAAGGTTGCAGCTGGTTATTCCTAAGATGGGAAACCACCAGGAAATCCGACAACTATAGTTTAAAAACAGTCTGAGAAAATGGCAAATCACTTCAACATTGTTGCCAATCATCATCATTTCATTGAATTGCTTCTAGCGTAATCCCCTTTGCGCTTTGTTGTACTTTAGGCTGGTTTCTTTTCCCATGTTAGCGTTGTTTTAATTATAAAGTTGTTTTGAAAGAGCAGCTGTATAAATGGACCAAAGAAATAAATCAACAGGCCGACAAAACCTCCGTGATGTCAACAAGGTCAACTTTGAATCTTCTCTTCAAAACCCATTCTCTAAACTAGCCGAGATTCACTAAGAGTCTTGGCTTTTGGCAGAATTGTGGAAATGGAAAGAATATCAGTTGGTTAGGCTTCCAGTGGAGCAAGTCATCAGATGGTGTCTCTGTTTCAGCGCTACTTGGAAAAATTATTCTCATCTGAAAGACAAGATGCCTTTTTCCAAAAAAAAAAAATCTTGGGTGGAATATGCTCTTGTATTTATTTAATTACGTGGTGTCTGATTGTCCATCCTATAAATATCCTTCCAAGGGGTGTCTCCAAGTGCTTCCATCCAATGCCAAGAGAAACACTAGGAGAAAACTCCATCCTGGACTACATTCATTTGAGGAAGTTGGAGAAGCCAAGGAGGATTCAGAATGATGGAAAAACATGTAAAGGAAAGGCAACATCAGCAGGAAATCCCTTAACCATCTTCGACAATATTCTGAACCCCCCCAAAAAATCATCAAGAGAAATCTGAAAGAAATGTTCGAGCATTTTGAGCACATGGCAGAAAAACAGAAGCCTCTTTTGCAGAAAACATAATGTTTGAGAAATTAAAAGGGAGATTTTGACAGAGCTTTATGTTACCGATATTCAACTTAGGTTAGACGCAGAACTATTGCTTCCTTTCAAATGGATAAAACACTATGGCCAGTCACTCAGATTACAAAGTTCAGCTAGTTCTCAATTTACAACCATTTGTTTGATGCAGTCGCGAGGGTGCCGAAAAAAGTGATCTATGTCTGGTCCTCCCACTTGCGGCCGTTGTGACACGTCATCCCTGTGACGTGATCACCATTTGTGACCTTCTGAGCCACCCTCCAACAAGCAAAGTCAAGAGGCAAGCCACATTCATTTAATCACGGCACCAACAAAGATCGTAAAGTCAGGTGCAGTCGCTTAACAACCACACCACCAAACAATAAATGTTCTGATCCCAATTTTGGTGGTAAATCGAAAACTACCTGTAGACATGTTTGCACAATATATCAAGGTGGATGCAAAAAATAAATGCAAGGCAAACAAGTACAATATTTACGCAAAAGTAAATTGGCGGATACCATTTTGCCACCATGGGTCTGGGACTTGGCTTGGACAAAGCGGCAGAGAATAAAATCAGAATCGGCATCTTTTTGCCTTTCGAATGTCTCTTTTCCTGACTGTATTTGAAAATGCGTTTCGAATCAGCTTTTCTCGGAGATTTAAAGTCCATCTCAGACCGGCCCTCTCAGAATTAGCAATGTGAAATATTGATGGTATGTTTGCTTGCCTTTCACATCCTTTATTTGCATTCAATGCTTGGGCGTCTGTATGCAGTCATCAAATATTCAGAAGTTGTTTAGGAAAATGGTAATTAGTAAGAAATAGAAGCTGCTGTTTACACTCTTGGATGAATGTTTGCTGCTGGATTTTTGGAGAACAATGCAGCACCGGCATGTCTGTGATTCCTCCCTCTATTATGTGACAAAGAAGGAATCAAGACTCAGCTCAGCTCGCAGAAAAGTTCTGTAACTCGCCCCTGGAGGATTCTCCAAGGGAAAGGGTTTAACCACCACGAGCAAACGATCACGGCGGATCCTCCTCTGAAGGACTGCCGTCGGTTTCTCGCGCGGCATTTTCCCCAACTGCTCGCAGTTCAGAATGCAGCGGCCTTTCCTCCATCCGATCGATTTTTCAAGCATGATTTCTTCTTTGGATAAAGCCCAGGTTGCAGAAGACGACGGAGGAAATTCTCCCGCAGCCACCGCATCTCCTCCTTCCATCTTCGGCCTTCGTGAACATTGCTTCTACCACCCAGGTTCCGCAAATCGCAATGAATATCGAAACCGAGAGTTCGAATATTTTGATTTCAAGGAAGGTTGCCAAAACTGGACGTCAGACTTCAAGAAGAGCGTCCTCTCTTCTGAAAGCAGCCTTCTCTTTTTCGTCTTTGGGAATTAGTTTGGGACGTCGCCCGGTGGAGTTTCTGAAGTGGCTTCACGGTGGGAAGAGCGTATTTTCCTTGACGGATTTCTTGAACTCTTCTGCAGCCAAACCAAATGTGGCCAATTCCATCAGTGCTTCACAGGGAATTCTCAACTTACGCTGTCACTTCACGGGGAATTCTCAACTTTATCCCAGAACTGGCGAGCCCACAATTACACCCGTAAATCGTGATGGTTGTAAAGTGGGTCATCGCCCGGCCGTGCCCGATTGTATGACCCTTTTTTTGGTGGTAGTTGTAAAGCAAACATAGAGGTTGTTAAGCAAACGCCACGATCGTAAAGCAAGCACACGCAGTCATAAAATGAACACCGTGGTTGTAAAGCAAAGGTGACGGTCGGTAAGCGAACTCATGGTTCACCATGAGACTTTTTTTTTGCCAAAAACTGGAAGTAAATGCCAGTTCCCAGAAAAAATCTTGTCAATGGTGGTCACATGAATGGGGGATGTTGCAAACAACTATAAATACGGGCCAATTGCAGAGTGCCCAAAATTTGGTCATGTGACCATAGGAGGGGGCAGCTGTGAGAATTTTAAATTTGGGTCATAAGTACCTTTTTCAAGGCCCATCATAACTTAGAATGGTCACGAAGCAACCAGTCATAAGTCAAGAAGTACTTGTATTACTGCCCAAAATTTCCCTTCCCTTCTCTCCTCCCACCAGACCACACTGATCTGAACTTCATTTATCCCCACAAGTGAGTATTAACAGAAAGAGAAATGTTTGGTGATGTCCAAAAGTGGTCTAGCCCCTGAAAAAAAAAGACTATTTGAAGGGCAGTAGGGGGAATGAGCAACCCCACCCAGAACAATCCCAATCCCTTCCTCTCCTGAGACATTCAGAATACTGAAAATAATCCCTGGAATATCAGATCAATTCCTCGCAAGGGTCAGCCAGGCTATTCCAGGAACTGGTTATGTGATTTTGCAGGGCGCTTCATTGCTTCCTTCTGTCATGTTCTCTTAAAACATCCTTGAAAAGGGGGAAGCCGAAAAGGTTGCTGAGTGCAAGAGAGAAAGAAGCTCTTCTCCCTTCAGAAAAAGAAAACTTCTTCATTACCAAATCGAATATGAGCAGTTCGAAACAATGCGCGAGAAATGTCCAGTCCTTCACTCATCGAAGTTAGAATGAACCTCTTTCTTTTCCTCTGAAAAGAAGTTGGCAAGTAAGTTCTTCCTCTCCAAATATGAGTCTCGTGCAATTGAAAAGGGGTCTCTTCTCAGGATCCACCCCCAATGGAAGGACCATTTCCCCTTGTTGTTTCACTCCTCGGCGAGGGTCAAAGACAGAGACCAGAGCAGACACAAGACATGGGGTGTCTTTCTTCCAGACTCCTCTTTCCTCTCCTGAAATGCAGAGCAGAAACTCAAGATGGAAAAATCAACGCTTCTTGGATTCCGCTCAAGGGTCCTTCTCGTAGCAGCTTTCCAAGTCTTGCCTTCCGTCATGGCTTTGCAACGACAACCAAGGAATGCAAGGCAGGTAGGGGACGACCTTTCACGGGAAGCGTGGTTTGTTTTGTTTTTCACAGATCCAAAACTTCACCCACTTTAGGAAACAATGATCAGAGACCTCCTCCTTTCTTAAATGTTTGCAAGTCCTTTGGGATCAACGATCTCAGGCTCAAGAACCGAGCACTGATTTTGCTTTCTCTTGAAAAGAAAGTGATTGTCATCAGGTAGACGGAGAGAAAATGCAACCAGTTCTTGTTCAGGTGGGTGCCTGGGAGGAGAATGGTATTGCGGGCGGCTGCTTTCAGCAGTCCTGTAGTCGACCTGGGGGAAAATCATGATGAGACCCAACATTACGGTCTTCAAAGGTCCGTGGATGCTCTCTTTGTACGGTTTTAATAAAGACGTTACAGTCCCACAAGTCATTTTTTTTCCGCTGCAAAATGTGACGTTCTGGAGAAGGTGAAAGTAAATATTCTTTCGAACGGAGCTCAGCTCACATTTCCCGTAATTTTCTTTGCAACAGAACTCAAGCAGACATTGCTTTCTTATTTGGCCTACCCATCAAGGATTTTGGGTGATCTTCCATCCAATTTGGAACCAAGTTCAACACCGAGGCCCAGCCACCAAAGCGCCCAACAAGGGGCACGTATATCTAACTTAATAATGAATAATAATTAATGACTTAATTCAAGCTGATTTCATGTGGTTTCTCCTCGACCATTTCTTGATTACGTGAATGTAAGTTTCTTGGGAAGAGTGTGCAAATTATTTACCGTTGCCTTCTCCTGATTTTTTTTAAGTTCTTCCCAGTCTTGTGTCAAGTTGGAGTTTATGAATGCCTCCCATCCAAGTGTCAGCCAGTCCAAACATGCTTAGCTTCTGAACCCAGACTAGATTGGCCGGATAGCATCTAAACACCTTCCAGAATGATGATAATGCTTTCATGGAACCGAAATAACACTTTCATGCAGTTATATTCCTCTTATTTCCTGCAGATGGATCTACCTTGGCTTTCTGCTGGAGTCCAACTAACGACCATGAGTTATGTGAGAATGAAACGTCGCTGGAAAGCCTCAGATCATCACGGGGGACAATCGACTGACGGGAAAGGCCAACGTCACTTCCCCAATGACTGGGTAAGCAGCCTGCAAACTGACTTTATTGCTAGGAAATTGAACGCATGCTCCCACATACTTATACTTTTCAATTTTTTTTTGTTTTGAATGTTTCATTAATCATTTTTCTTGTTGTGCTTCGGTTATTTATGGTAACTCTGTGTGTGTTTTTAACCCCACTCAGTCTCATGGATGTGATATAGGTGCCTATATCAAATGAGCAAATAAATAAATGATTTAATTCGGTGTAAGCACGGCCTGATACTAACTTCTTCTCGGTGGCTCACAATATAGTACCAATAAAACCAATACCAAGTGAAAAAAAATGGGCTCTGGGAACATGGTGTAGTGGTTAAGGTGCTGGCCTAGAAACTAGGTGACTGAGGTCTAGTCCCGGCCAAGGCAAGGAAGCCAGCTGGGCAACTTTGGGCCAATCGCCAGGAGACGTGGAGTTCTAGTCCCGCCTTAGGCCCAAAAGTGGCTGGGTGACTTTGGGCCAATCACCAGGAGACGGGGAGTTCTAGTCCCGCCTTAGGCCCAAAAGTGGCTGGGTGACTTTGGGCCAATCGCCAGGAGATGGGGAGTTCTAGTCCTGCTTTAGGCCCGAAAGCGGCTGGGTGACTTTGGGCCAATCGCCAGGAGATGGGGAGTTCTAGTCCCGCCTTAGGCCTGAAAGCTGCTGGGTGACTTTGGGCCAAACGCCAAGAGACTCTGAGTTCTAGTCCCGCCTTAGGCATGAAAGCGGCTGGGTGACTTTGCGCCAATCGCCAGGAGATGGGGAGTTCTAGTCCCACCTTAGGCCCAAAAGCGGCTGGGTGACTTTGGGCCATCCGCCAGTCAAGATTCTTCTCATATGAACTGATGGAGCATCTTGTCCCAAATCAAGAATTAGCCTAGTTTGCCCAGCAATTCTCTGACTGGCAGCGACGCTTCCAGGTGGGAGGAATCCAGGTTTCTCGGTACCTGTGATTCTTTTGGATCGAAGAATGAACCTAGAACCTTCCATGTGTGAGCAAAAGAACTTGCACCCACTACCCTGGGCAAAGTAGTCTGAGCCTCCTTGATTCTGACTAAAGCGGGGTCTGAGCAGAAAGTAGTTCTGACCAGCCTCTCTGCAGCCATTTCTGCTTTCTGTGCTCTTAAGGCTCTTTTGCACTTGCGGGAGGTGAAAGAAAATAAGCATCCTTGGTTTTGCTTTTATTACACTGAATGTTGAGGCAGGGATGCTTTTAGTCTTGTTTTAGGGCCTGTTTCATTTGTGAGTTGTCTTAAATGCCACACATCTGGAGAACTATCAGCATTAGCATCAATCAAGAATAAAGATGGTTTATGCGAAGTTGGGATTTGTTTCTCGTGCAGTCAAGAGAAACAGAACGGCGAACGGGATGTTTCCAATGACCCACCTTTAGCCTTGTCTTTGTCCAACAGTTTAAGGACTGGCAATAAAAATAAACTATAGGAAATCCTCAACTTACGACCGGTCATTTTGCAAAACTGTTCTGGAGTTACAACAGCCACAGAACGGGGTGCTTTTTGGGCAATAAAGCACTTCTGGCCATAATAATATGGCACTCCCTACCCCATGGTCATGTGACCGCATTTTAGGTGCATGGCAGCTGGCTCGCCTATATGACTGACTGCAGCGTCTTGCAGTCACATGTTAGCGATTTTTAGACTTTTTTGCCAGTTTCCACCCAAAACTGCCATTCAAAAGTCTTAAAAAGAGTTTGTTTAATGACCATGCTTAACAACCACAGTGATTTGCTTAACAGCCACAAAAAATGTAAAAGAAATGGGTTCGGTCACCGGGTGCAATGATTTACAATCAGATTTCCAGTCCTGATTATGGTCATATGTTGAGGACTATGTGTGTTTGTGAATCTTTCTCCTCAAAACCAAGCCTCTGAAACCACTTTCCGTGGGGAAACCCAGCTTCCTTCCATATTCTGCCATGGAAATATTTCCTCTTCTTCAACAAACCGACACTGTATTTCCTCAAATACAGTTAGGAAATCAATATACTATAAACTGCAATACTGTATAATGTTATACTGGTGAGTTTAGTAGCATACGATTTAAATATTTGGAATTTAGAATATTTAGGAACAACAGTACATTACACCACTTGTTCTAATTCGTTGCATGCCCACTGCCACCACCTCAAACAAATCCAGCCATTTTATCATCTATAAATTGGATTCCTAAGCCATATTTTAAGTTGACTATTTGTAATATGTTTCCTTTTCCATTTTAACCACTGCTTTTCAGATAAACCATTGTCTCAGATTCTCCAAACCTTGAATGCCAGGAGCTGCTGTTTAATATTTTAAAGTCACTCCATCTTTTTCCAGAGGAAAAAAAAAAGGAGAATGACCCTGTGTGCCTTCATTTCTGCAAGCTGTAGAAAAGGCAGAGGGTCAATTCTGCCACCATTTATCATTTGATAAGTGAGATATATCACTTATCAACCATAATCAAATATATATTACATATAATATAATCAAATACATATATACACATACACACAAACACGCAATCTTTTTGCAGTGCCATAATCTGTTTAAAAAAATATAAACTTTTCTTCTGAGCCAGGATGATGAATGTGTTTGTCACCTCTCGTATTTTATTACTTTGGGCTGGCTCTTTAAAATCCCTGGTGCACCAAATGCGCACATGCAAAGAAACGCCATTGCACAGCACTGTTGTGGGACAACCTTGGATTGAACACAAACTCTACTGGGAGAAGGTTGCAAAGCTGTGAAATCTTGATGTGAAATGAACATCGTATATAAAACGGGGAAATGTTCCATGCTCTTACATCATGAAGTATTTGTCAGCCCCTGTTTGCATTCTAGAATATAATAAAAGACATTTTTCAATGCTGATTTTTCAGATTATAGACTATCGTGCCCTAAATGTGCAGTTTTTTTCCCTTCCTTTCTGGGACCTGTGTGACTTTTTCAGGATCTCTCTTAAAGCATCTGAATTGATGCTTTAAGTCTGATCTCAGAATTCCCATGACAGCTGAGGAATTCTGGGGGCTGAAATCCACATAACTTAAAGTTGCCCAGGCTGAGAAATATTGCAATGGAGAGAAAACAGATGCACAGTTAATCCTGAATGTCAGAAGACTATCCCCTGTCAATTTGGAAGCTACCTGATAATTTTTTTATGTACAACCATTTCTTTAATTCACAGGAAGGCCTGAATGATACTGTTTTTCAACCATAACCTTCCGTTTTTTTCCCACCATTTATTCCACGATTTTTCTTGCTGCTGAAAATCTGCAAAATCGACAACATCTTTGACTATGGAGCTGAGAACGGTCCTTCTTGAACTATCACTGACCCGTCCATCCTCAGCCTCAACTCACAACTTGAAAGGGGGAAGAAATGTAATATTCTCCTTGGTCAAAGGATGTAGGGTGATTATGTCCAAAGCAATGAGTGTACAGTAATATGTGTGAATCTTGATGTCTTCCTGACATAAACCAAGGAACAAAAGAAGATAAGCATCAACAAATACAATTTATCCAAAAAAATCTTTGAGAAAAACCCAAGTCTCAAAGCTGATCCATCTTTAATAGCCTAATAATATACATTCAGATAGTCCTCGACTTACAACCATTAATTCAGCAACGTTGAAGTTACAATGGCATTGAAAAAAGTGACTAACAAGTGGTCCTCACACTTAGGGCCACTGCAGCAATCCCATGGTCAAGTGATCATAATTTGGGTGCTTGGCAAACGGCATGTATTTATGATTTCAGTGTTCCAGGATCATCTGCAATCTTCGCAGCTGGCTTCCGACAAGAAAAGTCACAACCACATAATTCACTTAACAACAATGGTGATTCACTCAGTGTGACAAAAAAGGTCACAGAGTTGAGTGTGATTAGTTTAACAACTGCCTTGCTTAGCAATGAAAATTCTGGTCTCAATTGTGGTCATAAGCCGAGGACTACATATTCAGGAGTCAAAGACTACTTGTCAGGGACTAGAACTAAATTGGCTAGATATTTGGCGAATGAATAGATGTCTAATGGCTTGTTAGTGACCACAAGTGAAAAATGTCTGAGAAAAAAATATAAAACCCTGGAATTTTATACTGTTGCAGACAAAAGTCCCCCAGCCATCTTAGATCAGCCAGCCTATTATTTATTTGCTGTAATCATGCAAACTTGGTCAATAAAACCCATAAAAAGTGCATTTTCATACCCAGATAATTTTAGGTAAATTAAATGTGGCAATTAAGGAACCACAAATATGCTAAAGAAGTTGTGCCAACTCCGGAGTCATTCAGAGGGAAATTTAATAAATTGGCTGTAAATTTGCCAGACAAGCTAAGAGATCCTTCACAGTCTTGCTCAAAAGTCCACAGAAAACTCAAAAAAGAGACAAATCCTGCTTACTTATTTTGCACAGTGATATCTCAATCAATCTAGAAGAACCAGGTGGTGGGAGCAGGGAATGGAAAATCAGGCGTGAAGACAAAAGAAATCTGCATTAATACACTATCAAGTAATACCTACATAGAATCTGGGTAATAATACAGACTTTTCCCAGAGGGAAAATCCCTAACTGGATTGTCCATGCCAACCAAGCGCAAAGCACAGAAGCCACAACTCCTATTTGCAGCAGAAATGATCAGATAGCTCAGACTGTGAACTGTCAGATGGCATTATTCAATCTGTTCACTCATAATTATTCTTAGATGGGCTTCCCCCCCTCATTTCATTGCTTTATTTTGCCCAAGACTCAAAGAGAGATTAAACATTTGAAAGCCTTCAATATGCCCTCGCTCCTGAACCGCACCAGAAAACCCAAGACCCTGGTGTTAATTTATCACTTTAATCCTTGCATTTCAATGCAGACTGGCTCTCCTAAAAGAAAACTGATATGTTTTCTGATATGGGTCCGACAGCTCAGAAGGACAGATCTATAAAAAAAACAACAACAACACCTGAGCACCAAGAACTGAGATGGCCACCATCCCCATGAGAGATATTCGCAATCGTGGGAATGCTGCCAGTTCCTTTTTAATCACAGTACTTTGAAAACAGAGCCAAGGATTTGAAAATGGTGTCCAGAACAGGATATCATCATAATACTGTGCTAATTAAAGTCAGGGCAAGCACCGGTCTATCCTGCAGAATGCAATAAAAATCCATTTCTTCAAAGTCACTGAATAAGAAACAGGCTGAGAGTGAATTTTGCAAACTCCTGGAGAAAGAGTAATATTGTTCATTTGTGTCTCTGTGTATATATATGTGTGTATCTATATACTGTATCTCATATATACCGGATATATGTCATATATCTATATATGAATTGCTCAAAAATCATATATACATATATGCATATATGAAACCATATATATACATATTTAATGCATACATAAATCATCTGTCTATCTATCCATAATTTACACACATATATATATGTAAATTACATATTTATATGTAAATTTACATATAAATTTATGTGTAAATTTATATGTAAAATATAAATTTTTACATATATACACACACATATATATGTGTGTGTATATATATGTATATCCCATATATATATATCTCATATATACATATATGGGGGGTTTGCCACTTAGCCAGATGTTTGGACTGGATTTGTTCTTTTTATCCACCTCCTGAGTCCATTCCAAAGACCTGGGATACGCAGATGTTCTTTGATGGTCTTAAAGATCTCGTCGCAGGATGTCAGCTGTTCCGAGTAATGCTGCCTTTTGCAACTGACTGAAAGTGACTTTGTCAATGCCAGTGATGTTCAAGTGATGTCCCAGTTGTGTTGGGATTGCACCCAAGGCCCCTCTCATTATTGATCCTACAAATACTTTATTTTACCACAGCCATTTTAATTTTATTTGCAGGTTTTTGTATTTTGTGATTTTCTCCTGTTCTTTCTCTTCTATTCAAGGTTAATTTTATGCCGAGAACAGGGACTGTAAATCACCATCAGCTTCGAGAAAGCAGCAATAATTTAATTCCCCCTCACTCCTTTCTCTGCTATTTTTCTCCTGTTATGATATTTCATGAAGAGAGAACCCAAGACTCAGTGGAGGACGGAAAATAATGATGTTGCTGCTTATTTGACCCCAAATGAAAAGGCTGCAAAAAGAGGAAGCTAGGTGTGAAAATATGGCTTGTGGAAGCCGAAGCTTTGATTCACAGAGTGTGTTTCTCAGTGGTCAATGTTTGTTTGGCATGACTGCAACTGGTAGTTTGTGTGCTTGTACCTCTCCAAGAATGGGTTCCTCATTTCTTAGTGAAAGGGCTTGTTCCCACAAATTGTTTTTTAAAAAAAGCTCTGATTTCTATTCTGGTCTACGTTTTCAAGTCCCTCTGACAGCGTCTGCCAGTCTGCGGACTCATAGAGGTCTTGAGTCAGCTGGCAGAAGGCCATAGGAGGACCAGCAGAGGATTTGAGTGGGTCAGCTGAGGCTGTGAGATGGTGAGGGATGGTGTGGATTATGAGATCCCTGAGATTTTTTACTCCTTAGAAGAAAAGGCAGTGGGAGCAACTCACTGGGGTGACTTGTGACCTTTCTTGCCAGCTTCCCCATTGACTTCACTTGGGGGAAGCTGGCTGGTCACAGATGGCAACTGGATCGCAGAAAAACAGCCTCAAACTCAACTAGAACAAGATGAAGTGGCTGATGATTTGTCTGAATCTAAGACTACATCATCTTTGTCTCACTTCCCCAAAAGAACCAGCTCAAAACCTGAGAGTTCTTCTGAACCTACAATTCCTGCTCAAAGATCAGATGGAGACCTAATTCTAAGTTCTTAATACTATTACTGAGGGAATACATGGGAGTGGGCTAAGGATTAATGAAGAAGACATCGTCCAATACAGTCAATCTGGGAAAGTTAACATCACCCCAAAGCCAGCTGAGTCACAGTGACCATTAGGCAACCAAAGGATAGGATGTCAACAATCCAAATCCTACCTTGATGTCCAACAACAGCATCTTACTAGAAGCTCAGGATCAAACAGATCACTGTAGGATACCTTCTCTGCCTGGAGGATCTTACTGTTGCTCTAGAAAAGTTGTTCCCGTTTACTCCTAAAATAGATGCAACTTTGCATATTAGGTATGCTGTTTCATTCTGGATCTGACTACTTAGCGACTCATGATACAAAAAAAGATGCTGAGGCCCTAGAAAAAGTGCAGAGAAGAGCAACAAAGGTTATAAGATGTCTGGAGACTAAAATCATATGATGAATGGCTAAGGGAACTAGGTTTGTCTAGCCAAAGAGAAGGCTGAGGGAAGACATGATAGCAGTCTTCCAGTCCTTGAAGGGCTGTCACAGGGAAGTGGCCTTGGTTTATTCTTCTTAGCACTTGAAGGTAGGACAAGAAGCAATGGGTGGAAGCTCCTCAGAGGCAGATCCAACCTGGAAATAAGGAGGAGTTTCCTGACAGTAAGAATGATTAATCAGTGGAACAGCTTCCCTCCTGGAGTGGTGGGTGTTCCATCACTGGAGTTTAAAAAAAAAAAAGACTGGACAACCATTTGTCCAAGATGGTATAAGGACTCCTGCCTTGGACAAGGGATTGGACTAGAAGACCTCCAAGGTCACTTCCTGCCCTATAATTCTATGACTCATTGTAAATAGCATTTTAGTACCTGCTAACTTCCACTGGGATGTTAAAGAAGAAAGAACAACCTTCTCACTGATTCATAATCTACAAGTGAATAATACTTATTTCTCACTCCCTTCCTTTTACAGACCAGTCCTGCCTCATTTTCCATCACTGCTCTTTCATTTCTACTGAAGCTGTGATGGACATTTACACTTTCCATCAAGTTTTATGGAAAGACCCTCTTCTTCTGCCAGGACTTCTTCAAAATCTAATAGCACTTCCAGAAAGTATTACTGTAAACTTATTTACACAATCATCTCGCTAGAATTGTATCCTGGGGTGCCACTGTTCCCTAATGATCTGCCAACTTGAGGCTACATTTGGCTTGAAGGAAGCAAACTTTTCAATTTTGTTTAGAGATAATCAGCTTGCCGAGAAGAAGACTACGGTTAGAGGAAATCTGGATGTTAAGAAATGTCAATTCCCTGAAGGGTTGGAGGGTAGAAATGGCAGGCCTGATATAGGGTGATGTCCAGGCATTACAATATAATGAAATTTCATTCCATATTCAGCCTTCAGGGAATACCACTCAAAATAATCAAACTGTTGTGTTGTTTTTTTAAAACAAATACAGGAATATCTTCTTGTTGGATTCACTTGATAATTGCTGGAAATGTTATACCAAGATAAATTTACCCACAGTAGGCTTTTCCCCCGCACCATTATTTTCGACATATCTCACCCTCTCTGTGCATCCACACACACACCTTTATATGGGCCTCTGCATACTACTAATTGCATTGCCTCTACACTACATACATACTAAATATTCAACAAGGATATTTCCATTTATATGCCTGCTTCCTGAAAAAAAGAAGAAACAAATTACAGGGAAGCATCCTGAAAATAAGAATCCTGTTACATTTGGGGTTGATATGATGAAAAGTTGGAGCATGAAGAATAGAGGATTTAAGGAAGGATTTCATGTAACAAGGACCCTTTCTGGGAAATCAAAGAAAAGCTCATGTTCATACAAGGTCTTCAGACAGAAAACACCCTAATTTTTCAAGGCAGACACCTTCAAATGGCTCTTTATTTTATATGTTGGACTACTCCAGCCCATAATTCATAGCTGGCCTATCAACCAGTCATTGTAGCTTCAATTTCTCAGAGTTGTATTCAATGCATTTAAAGAGGCAGGTTGGAGAAAACTTGCCTATGAAAAGATTCATATAAATCTAATAAATAGTAATAACCATCATCACAACACTAATTTTCCTCCCATCTTGATGTCCTCTTCGGACATAGCTCAATGTGAACAACATGCATTAAAAAAAGTCTACAGTATTCGTCAACTTACAACCACAACTGGAACCAGAATTTCCATTGCTAAGCAAGGTGGTTCTTAAGTGAGTCGCACCTGATTTTACGACCTTTTTGCCATGGTTGTTAGGCGAATCACTGCAGTTAAGTGAATCAGGTGGTCATTAAGTGAATCCAGCTTCCCCATTGACTTCACTTGTCGGTAGCAGGCTGGGAAGGTCACAAATGCTGATCACATGATCTGTGACACTGCAAACATCATAAATACATGCCTGTTGCCTAGTGCCCAAATTTTAATCATGTGATTATAATGATCATTAGTGAGAGAACCGGTTATACATAATTTTTTCAGTGCTATTGTAACTTTGAACAGTCGCTAAATGAATGGTTCTAAGTCCTGCAATACCTTGACTATAAATGTTGCTGAACAGGTTCGATCTTTGATATCCAGCAATTTGCCTTTTCTGATGTAGAACGTGCTGAGTTTTTTAGACAATCTTCACTTGTCACTCTCACAGGACAGTGCTGGCTTCTGACATTTTCATTCTCCAACAATCATGACCTACATGCTCTAACATCACACATGATTGTTATAAGAAATGAAAGGAAACCAAGTATTCGGCAGAAGTCTTGCTCCCTATAGATAGGAGCGGTGGAAAGTTCTCTCACTCACTAACGCCAAGGGACACCGACAACTGGGATTAGGGCAGAAATGAAACTCCGCCAAGTATGCATCACTAAAATAAAAGCAAAGGTTTTCCTGCCAGTTGTGTCCAACACTAGGGGGCTGTGCTCATCTCCTATTCACAACCGAGGAAATCAGTGTTTGTCTGAAGAAGCTTCTGTGGTCATTTGGCCGGCATGACTATACGCCAAGGCACATGGAGCGCTGTTCCCTTCCCACCAATTTAGGCGGTACCTATTTCTCTACTTGCATTTGTACATGCTTTCGAACTGCTAGGTTGGCAGGAGCTGAGACAAATAATGGGAATTCACCCCCTTATGCAGCAGCGCCTGGGTCTCAAATTGCTGAGCTGCCAACCTTTCAGCTGACAAGCCCAGCATCTTAACCCCTTGGCTACCATGTCCCCGTGCACCACTAAAGACCTCTGCTGTCTCTTCATTTTCAGCCTCCCTGATTTGAATACGCTTCCGCACTGAAGCTGCAATGTTAAAAGATAACATTTTAGGACAAGGCTGCTTAGAGAGGAATGTGACACAGGCGGCTGCTCCTGAAAATGCTGACATGGCCCCTCATCTCCCTCCTCTTACTATCTTCTTAAAATTGTTTTACAATGAAGTATTATTACATGCGAGTCTCTATTTAAGTCACAGCCATCCAAAAAAGGAAGTTGCAATCCCATGATCAAAACCCCATGACTTTTTTTACAAGTGTCACATGCACAAGGTGACAATATGCAGCTGTGGCCATCATCTTGACTGTTTTGAACCCCCTAGGTCAGGCGTGTCCAGCCTTGGCCACTTTAAGATGTGTGGACTTCAACTCCCAGAATTCCTCAGCCAGCTATGCTATGTTAATTACTCAGCTATGCTGGCTGAGGACCTCTGGGAGTTGAAGTGCACACAACCGCTGCAGGTTATCCAATGGCAACTTAAGAGTCTCTATTATTCACTATACAATTTCATGTGAAATAAATTTCCATTTCTTTTCATATAGGTGAAAATAATTTTTTTTCCTTAAAAAATGTGAAAGATGGAAAATAATGCTTTGACTTTTCGGCCTCTTTATGTTGGATTTCTGTTTGTCTTTCTCTATGGGAGTTGACCTTTTCTCTTTAAAATTTCAATCTGTATGCCTCATTGACATTTGCTTGAACCATCTGCTGTTCCATTTCCATTCTGCCTTTCCAATTATTTTCATTTCTTTCCTGAAAAGTGATGTAGTCAAGGGAAAGATCTGAGACGGGTGATCCACCAAGACAGGAGATGCACAACTTCTTTAGGGTTTTAGATTACTCAGATCTTGCTTAGATTTTTCTGTAGCAAAAAAAGTGAAATGCACAAGGTTTCCATTTGCAAGCATCTCCTCTTCCTCCTCTTTCTTTCCAATATGTTTTTTGTCAACTTCCCAGCCTATTTTTACCACCCTGGAAATCTTCTCTGATCAGACTAAATCTCATTTGGATGATGCCACCTGCTAAGACAAGGCAGTGAACCATCACTGCCTATCCCATACTTGGGAACCTCCAATGAGCAATATTTGTTACACAGCACAGAAAAACCAATTGCTCAATTTTAACTCCAGAATAAATCACTGCCACCCCAAATGAAGGGGCAGTTTTGTGCCTTCTGGCACTTGATCCTCCATCCAACCTAAACAAATCTATTTATGGATGCTCAGAGCCCACAAATTGTGGATGTGCCATCAATATTTTAATTGAAACTATGAATATTCATGGTCATTTTGGCTTCTCTTGAATAGACAGCACAATAACTAAATCATTCCTGGATGCAAATGTGATCCTAACATGACAGTTCTTCTTCGTCTCCATTACAAAACTATAGCATTTTAGCTCTTTTATTATTTATGTAATCCTTCCAGTTTATTTTCAGTTTAACAAGTGCTCTTGAAGGCAGGCAGCCTTTTCTGAATTGGGGACATGGTTGTTATGAAGAATACCAAGTCATTTTTTTCCTCCTGTGACACCAAGGACAGCAAGGAGGGGGTGAGGGAAGGTGTCGCTTACATTTTTATATTTCCAAGTTAATTTCAACAGTATCTCAGTGCCTGGTATTTACTACAAGCCCAGGGGGAAAACATATACAGGCAAAAAGTTATTAGATTTTTCATCATTTTCCAGCCTGGAGAAAGCTTCAGCAAAAGTTTTTAAAAAAATGGATTTTGTGATGTGATGGATTGCTGTGCCAGCTTTTTAAATTCTGTGTTTCTTTGATTTGTTGTGTGAGTAAATATCAGGAAACAGGCACACCTTGTAGCTTGAATGGGTAACACTGATATGATTTCTCTCACTCCTTCCTTTCATTGACTGGAATACACTGTTACCTATTAAACCCAAAGGAAAACTGAGTCAGCTAAGGTTCCTTTTTTTTCAAATAAAACCACACCTGCTAATTACCTATTATAAAAAGGTAAAGGTGCCCCTTATCCAGTTGTATCCAACACGAGGGAGTGCTGCTTATTTCCATTTTGTAGTCAAAGAGCCAGCGTGTCTGAAGACACTTCCGTGGTCGTGTGGCTGGCATAACTATGCTGTTACCTTTCCCACCAAGTTGGTAGTACCTGTTTATATACTTGCATTTTTACATGCTTTTGAACTGCTAGGTTGGCAGGAGCTGGGGCAAGTAAAGAGGGCTCACCCCATTACGCAGCACCTGGGTCTCGAACTCGGGCTGCTGATCTTCCAGCTGACAAGCTCAGTTCTTAACTGCTAGGCCACCGTGCCCCCTAATTACCTATTATACCCAAAGGGAAACTGTTTCAACTAAGCTTCCTCTTTCTCAAATAAAGTCCCACCTGCTTGTTTCTGCCACTGTGGCAATTGCATGTAACTTTGGAGGCAGACAGCTTTCCTCACTCCATGCCCCACAGGATGTTTTACCCAAATGGAAATTATTCTTAACCTTCTTACTATTGGTCAAATTTGGAATGGGAGACTACTTCATAAGAGAACAGGAGAAAAGGGCTTCCATTTTTTTATTTATTACATTTATATGCCACCCATCTCACTGTTACAGCGACTCTGGACAACTTAGAGCATGATAAAAAGATAATACAGAAGAATTAAAGATTGATGGGTGTCCAGCAGCATCATGAAAAATGGAAGCTTTCGCAGCAAGTGCTACAAAGACAAATTTAGCTAAAAAGGCTTGGAAAAATAAAAACGGGTCACTTTCTGCTATTAACCACATTAAATCCCCCACAAAATAAGGCCCTTGGGCTTTATTTAGCTTCTGGGTAATCAAACATAGTTTGTTCTATGTTAAGAATCACCTACAAAGTCACCTACAAAGTTGATAATCTGCATCATCATTGAGACTCATGTCTTGCATCTCTTTTTGAAAAGGCAATACCAGCTATTAAGCAAGAGTTTAACATTAACAGAAGCTGCATTCCAGGAAACACATACTTCAGTTAATTATTTGTAGAGACCTAAAGAAAGCAAAACCTAAAGAAATCAAAATGGCCTCAGATTCCATTTTATTTTAATTAACCTGAAAACTAGAAAGGTTTTCAAAATATCAGGGAATATAAACATGTTCTGATCTAAACAAGAAAAAAGTACTTCCTGAACAGGACTAAGGTAAATCATCTGCACTTCCCTTAAGCATTTCTAAAAACTGTGTACGTAATGCAAAAAAAGGGAAAATTGTGAAATAGGAGGAAGGAATACTCTATATGTTTGTCACCTACTACAAAGTAATAAAGATGGGATAAAAATCTAATAAATAAATATGTATAGGAGAAGCTAGCACATGATTGGTATTTTCATTCAATTTTGTGAAGAGAGAGAGGAGAGAGACAGAAAGACAGACAGACAGACAGACAGACAGAAAGAAA
>JANHZU010004653.1:5284-15562 GCA_032468055.1 Acrochordus granulatus
CGCTTCTTCCATCCTCACCCACTTTGCTGGAGTCTCCCTCACTTCCAGCCCTCAAAATGGGATCATCAGTGCATCTGGGGTGGCTCATGCTTCTCCCAGCCATTTTAATTCCAATTTCTACTTCTTCTAGTCCAGAACTTCTGATTATACACTATACATGTATGTTAAATGAATAAGCAGACAAGATACAACTCTGGCAAACTTTCCCCCCTAGTTTTGAACTATTTAATTCTTCTCTATTCCATTTTATCTGCTGCTTTCTGTCATCCCTGAAATTCAGTAGGGGAAGCTGAAGGGAAAACATTGTAAAATCTGGGCTTTCTTGCCACGTGCTATTTCCTGGACAGCCCAAGAAGCCCCCTCCATCCATCGGGGTCCCCTTGGGATGCAGGAATCCTGCCCAGGGCCTCTTGTTTCCCTTCTCTCTCTGGAGGGCTGCAGGCTTTGAAACCACATTAAGGGAGTGAGGAGGGGCAGAGGGGAGATGTGAGGATGGGGTTGTTGTGGGAGAAGGGAAAACACGGCGGCCGCCAAGAAGGCAAGATGTGTCAGAGGAGAGCCAAGGCCTGACGTCTTGCTCCATGTTTTGAAATTTCCCTTGCAAGCGCTTCCTTCCCAGAAGTGACATTCCTTGCAGTTGATGGGCAAAGGAGATGCTCAACATCTCCAAGATTAGAACTGATCGTCCCACTCTCCCAATTTCTCACCTTAATTCACCTCTTTCTCCATCTCCCTCCTCAGGTCAGGTTTGGGGCAGTGGGTTTTTTTCCAGACCCCCCCCACTTGGGGAACACATGAACTGCATACAAGATTATCATCTTGAAGTTCTTCACTATCAGACATGTTCACTATCAGTGTTCTTTCTTTCCTCCTGGGCCTATTTTGCTTCTCTGGGTGAAGCAGGATTGAGTCCTGCTCCAGACTAGGAGCAGCTCTTTCTCTACTTTTGCCCATTATGCCTCTTTCTCTGGCATCTACAGTTGCGCAATGCAACAGGTCAGTGTGTCAACCTGTCAGAGCTCTGTGGCCTTGTAAAGATTATATTTTCTGTTTTCTGCAAGCCTCAGTTAATACTTCTGCTTTGAAAACAAGGATTCGAAGGAACAATGCCAGGAATTGTGTGGCACAGGCAGTATACAGGCAGTCCTTAACTTACGACCATAATGGAGCCTGTGCGTTATGGTGATAAGTCATGATGGTTGTAAAACAGGTCACTCATATGACCAACCTGATTTTACAACCTTTTTTGCAGTGGGCATAAAGCAAACCCATTATTCACTATGGGGTGTTTTTATTGAAAACTGGAAGTAAATGCCAGTTTTGGCAAAAATGTAAAATACAGTCATGTGACTGTGGGACACTGCAAACTGCCATAAAAGTGGCTGAGTTGCTAAGCAGTCCCATGATCAGAGGAGGCAGCTATGAGAACTTCAGAACCAGATTACATGTACTGTATCTTCGGAAGTGGGGTGTTGTAACCTTGAATGGCTGCTGAACAACCAGTCGTAAGTCGAGGGCTACTATATTGCAGGATAAAGGCTTTGTAACCAACCCTCTTGGGGCTAGATGGCAAGATGTGGGCATTCAGAATCTCCCCAGGGCCTGTGTTCAGATCTGACACATATGGGATATTAATAAAAAGTGAACAGCCTGATCACATGTATGAACTACCCTTGACCGCAGCAACAGGCTGCCTGGTTGCCATCTCTCTGGGGGTTGCAGAGCTTCTTGCTGAGGTCAGTTGATTCACCTTTTTGGTCTGCAAAGGAGCCAAGTAGCTACAAAAGCTGAAGGACCCAGAAGTGGTTGCAAAGCTCCCCCTGCTGAACAGTATCAGGGCTAACAAGAAGCCATTCCTCTGTATGCCAAGCCTATGGAACTCCCTGCTACAAGATGGCTTTGCAAACATTGACACAAAGTGCCTATAACCCTTATTAGCCATGGGATGTAAGCAGAACCTTCCAGGGAAGCAGCAGTCTACCTCTGGACATCAAGGTCAAGGCTTCCAGCTATCCACTGTTGAAAAGAGGAAGCTGGATTAGACCAGTCTTGCATGTGATGTCCCAAGGCCATTCTTACGCTTCTTAGGGACTGCCAGGGGGAGGGGGAGGGGACTGCCTCACAAGGTCACCTGCCGCCGGGAGACTGATAGGCTTTTTTGGGCAGCTAGTGGCCATGTGAGGGTCTGATCCAGCTCAATGTGTAAATTTAACTTCCATTAATGAATTGCAATTAATATAATTCCTCTCCATGTTTCCCTTCAGCATATTAAAAATAACAGTACACTACAAACTGCCTGGGGTCCCTGAGGACTGGGCAATAGATAAATTCTACACATAAATAAATAAAATTAACTCTCTGGATCTGCATCAAGAATTGCAAAAGGGCCAGGTAGCTGTTGCTCAAAACTTGAAAGTGGCCAGAATTCTGCAAACCCAGATACTTCCCTCTTCCTCCACCAGCAAATGGTGAGAAGCAAGAGTGGACTTCTTGGGACAAGAATGGAGGCAGATCCAGGTCTCAAACAGGGCGATGCTCAGGCCAGAACAGAAAACCTCCTGGAAAAACCTTCAACAGGACCACTTAACAAGAACCCACCAGCCCAGCAATGCTGCACGTTTTTGAGTTAATGCACATACGCACATGCACGCACACACCCCTTCTGTTCTTTCCAGATTCTGTCTCCTGGATTCCTGCCAGTTTCATCCCTCCACCACCACCTGCAGGATAAAAACTGCACCTATGGGACAGGTACCTCTTTTGCGAAGAAGAGAAGATGGCAAGCTTAGCATGCCTGAGCATGAGGCTAAGCATGCCTGAAGCTCCTGTGCTGGGAAGCTTCAGCTTTTAAAGAAACACTTTAAGGGGTTGTCTCTCAACTGTGGCAACTTTTAAGATGGGTGGACTTCAACTCCCAGAATCCCCCAGCCACCTGACTAGGTGTCTTAAAGACAAGGCATCTTAAAGATGCCCAAGTTGAGAGATATTGGTGTGAGCAGACTTTCCAGGGATATTCGTCCCTTGGAAAGCCTGTTAGAAAGAGCCCCCCCGCAAAAAAAACTATGCTTCTTAGTAAGAAAGTGACCCTCGGAGCCTTTTCTGAAGCGTCCCGGGGCTGCGCGATACCCCGCTCCGAGCTTTCAGACGGTCGGCTAAGTCCCCAAGTCTGCTTGGAGTTGTTACATGCAGACCTCGTACAATACGCAGCCTTTTCAGGAGGATCGGGGCTCTCCTCGCCTCCACTGGCTCCGTTTTGGAGTTAAGAAGGCTCTCTTCGCAAGCAAGACGCTGCCGCGTTCAATCCTCCTGGCTGGGGCACTTTCTGCACCGAAGTTGCAGCGTGCAACGTACATTGCATTGAATGGTATGCACGCCCCGGCCTTGGGCTGCAGGAAGACCCCCGGGTGGCACCCCGTCGGGCCCCAAGCTGGGCACGGGGCTGGAGGGGGAGGTTCGACTCATCCCCATCCGGGGAGCTCCTGCGTCCGAGAGCTGCCTTTGCCCTTCTGCGACACCCGCCTCCCCTCCCCGCGCCCCCACCAACCTGGGCGACCTCCGGCTCCGGTCCTCTCTCGGCGGCGTTGCTACTCCTCCACCGCCCGCCCTCCGCGTCCAGGAGACCCATCGGGCGGGACCCACCGCTGGCCGCGCGTCCGGGGAGGGGGTCCGCCGCCCGCGCGCCGCCGCCCACGTGACCGCTCCGGCCAGGGCGGGGGCGGAGGAGGGGCCGGTGCGGCTCGCAGGCGGGCGGTGTCTTCGGGATGCAGAGCCGCGCTGGCTCTGCGGGATTCCGGGGCTACGCTTGGCCCTTCGGCCGCCCGGCCCGGCTGGCCGCGGCGGGTCCGATGGAAAGCTGAGCGCGAGCAGCTGCGGGGCGAGCCAGCTGGAGGGTCGAGTTTGCCCCGAGGCCAGCTGCGCTCTCGCACCGTCTACCTCCCGCCGGCCCCGATCCGATCCTGGCAGCGCCCGGGCAGTTTGGCGGTCTTGCGAAGCGGCAAGTCCGGAAAGGCAGCGCCCCCCGGCAGACCCCCTTGCCGCCCCCAAGGCCGAGCCGGGAGGTCTCCGCGAGAGGAGGGAGAAGAACTGAGAAAGGGGCGACTGCCCCCCACCCTTTCCCCTTCCCCAGGTGGATGCGGCTCCGAGAGCGGCTGGCATCGCCTGGAGGAGGCGAGGAGCTGGCGTTGTGACCCAAACTTGGCAACTTGTAAAGAGGATGGACTCCAACTCCCAGAATTCCCCGGCCAGCATGCTTACAGATTCATGGACCTCAACAAGTACCTCCGGGGTTTCACGTTTTCCTCAATTTCAAACCAGTTTTTTCCATCAATTCTTTTTGCGCTTCCGTCCTCCTGTTTTTGGCTGGCATCGCGACTCTTTCTCCATCCAGCCAATGCACCAGCGCCTTTCCTTTCCGTCTGGGGAGATCGCATGGCTTGAGAGGGGCCTTTTCCCACCGTTAGGCGCAGCTGCCGCCGCCGCCTCCCGCGTGCCTGGTTGCTCTCCGAGGCGCTTCTGCCCCAGATTTGCAAGGAGGCCCCCCAAGCGCTCGCCCGACGAAGCGAGAGCGGGGAGCGCCTGACCTCTCGCGGCCGCCAGCGGGAGACACCCGGGAGATTCCGAAACACTCGGAGTACCGTACTCTCCTCGGTGTTATCTTCGACGGAGACTTTGAAAATTCATATTTCCCTGAAATGGAGGGGGGCAGGGGGGAAGCAGAGCATTGTGCCCTTCCATAGACCCTAATTTTGCCTGATGGAAAGAGTTTGCAGCACTTTCAATTCTCAGTGAGAATTTTTTTACAGTTTGCCTGAAATTGTGTATGGATTTTTGTGCATACACTATTATTAGCTGGCATTCTGTATCACATAAGGTTTTTCTGCAAACAGTAGCTTATATATCATCCATTTTGTACAATGTCTTAATTATATGCATTTGTATACAGCCTTTGCCTCAAAATACATTTTTTTATCAATTGTTACAAACTACACTGCATTTTTCGTAAATGCAAAAGGTAAATTTGCATTCAGGTGTTGGTTGGTTGGTTGGGAGTGAGCAATCCTACTGGCAAACCAAAGAAAATAAGGATGCTAAGGAAATTACACAAATCTCTCCTTCATCTCTTCCCGAACAGCTAACTTAGGGAGTGAGGTGGGCAAATACTCTAAAAGTAGAAATGTTTTTTTTAAATCCTCCCAGCCCCCAACTAAGAGCTCTGAAAGGGTGGGCTGAAAATGTGGAGGAAGTTGTAAGGGGGTGTGTGCATACAAAACCACACATAGGCACATCAAGGTTATAGGGGTGCAATACCCCAATTCTCTTGTGAAAAATCAGCAGAAACTCACCCCATAATTCTTGGCTGATTTTCAGTCCTGGGGAATTCTGGGAGTTGAAGTCTAAACTTCTTTAAGTTATTAAATTTGAAAAACACTGTTAAATATGATGGAAGTTTTTTGTTGCTGAGACTGAACAAAGATAGGTGGTGAACAGCTGTGCTTTTAAATGACTGTCAATATTTTGCTGTCTTCATTAAATAGCTATATATCAATTGTTTTTTCTTTCATTTTGAAGACATGAAAAAAAATTTTTTTTTTTGGTTCTGACCATTCTTGCCCAACCACTAGGAACTTTAGTTTTCTGACACCAAATCAACAATTCCATTGTCTGGACTTCCCCTGCCTGTGTGCATTCTTGTTCAGTTCCACATCTTTCCTAAGATTTCAGCAGAGTTGCATTGACATTTCAATTCTGAATTTTAACTAACTTGCCTCTTACGTCATGTTATATAGTTTTCAGATGTTAATATTTCACGTGTACACCACCCAGAGTCCCTTTGTGAGGGAGCTGGGTGGTTTCTAAATCTAGTAATAAATACATAAATTTTCAATATTTTCTCCTTGTTGGAATTGTTCGCAATTGTGCCTTTAGTATCTTCCTCAGGAACAGGAGTTCCTTTGATCAGTGCTCAGGGTGGATTAAACTGTTTTTTCAAGTCCACCACATGGGTTCAATTACATTCAGCTTGTTTCCTTTCAAATCAGGGTCTCCCTACCACCAGATTGACTTATTGCTTTTGGAATCCAAGGTTCCTCTTAAAATCAAAACTGCCAGCATTGCATGATCCATTTCCTTCGCCTTAGTCCTCCACTTCTTCTGCAGGCTTTCCTCCCTTCTTGAAGGTTTCTTCAAAAATTGCTCCCCCCACCTTACTCCACTTCTGCAGAGCCTCTTCCTTCTCCCACTAGCAGCAAAATTGCTCTGCTTCCAAGGGGCAGAGTTGTGGGGGAGAAGACAACAGGAAGAGGAAGGCAAATGGTCACTGCTTGCAAAGAAAGAGGGATCACTTAAGGGGAAGAGGCAAGGAAGAAGAGCATCTTCATGGAGGACCAGCCATCCCAGCAGAGGCTGAAAAAATCCAAAAGAAAATTCATGGCTGCTGGGAGGTTCTGCTATTTCCTGTAGCCAAAGCATCTGAGACTGGACAGATAGAAGAGGGCAGGTCACTGGCATCCAACACATTGCTGACCTCTTCAGGTTTCTTCTCCAGGTGAGTCAAGACCATTCATGTGGGGTTGGCATGTCTTCCCATCAGATCAATCTTGATTGGGCTTCAGTGGCAGCCTGGGATTGCATTGGAAGGACACATCCCAACAGCAGCACTGGGGCAGGCATGTGGGGGGGGGCAGAGGCCTGTACTGCGTGTGGGCGCCCATTCATCCTCTAGAGGAGACCATTGGCTTGCTTCCACATCAAAGGTGTTTTTCTACAGGTAGGATCCTTCATCCTCTGACAGCATCCCAACAGGTGAGGGTTTGCAACGCAGAGGCAGTGGGGTCAATTACCATCTTCCCTCCCTGTGGGTCATTGGAGCAGAAGACCAGGGGTTGGGAACCTCAACCCAAGTAACACACAACCAGCACCCCCTAGCCGCCGAGATCACACCCATCCCAGACCAAAGAAACACAGCCAATGTCTTTTTGGATAACTATATTGGTTTAAGAAAATACAGAAATACTGCACAATTGCCATAAGAAGAGCAAAGCAGGCCTTGGCAGACCCACCCGACAGCACCCCAAATTAACAGCACAATGAAAAAGGTAGAGGCTTCACCGAAGAACTGCTCTGGGTGGTGCCTTTTCCTAGACAGACGTGGAGACAGAGCCCAGTGGATGGAGGGCAAGGGCTTATTTCCAGTTGCAGCAGCTCTTGGCAGAGAAGACCCCAAACCCCAGCAAGCATCTGCACCAGGTAGGAGCAAGCAGCTTGCTGGTTTAGTGTTTGGTTTTGCACCCTCCCTTCCTCCCCCATCCCAATTTAAAGGCAAGTTTGCTCTCCTCCCGAAGGGAGGCAAGATGCCCACAGCCATGGGTGCTCAGTCCTGCTCAGGGTACCTGAGGAAATGAGGCAGCTGCAGGCCAAGAAACAGGCAAGCAGGTGCCCTCCCAACTCTGCTTTGGTGCCCCTTAGAGATACCCTTTGAAGACTTTTCTGAGTGCAAAACAGAGGTGAATAGCAGCCTCCTGGGAAAAGAGAAGGGGCTGCCCAACAGGGACAAGGGATGCACCACCACAGGATGCAAGAACGGAAGCTGGAGAATCACAGCTGCTTTCCACTCTGAGCACATCTGGAAGAAAGCAATTTTTTGGAGGAAGAATCATCTATTCTGGGCCAACTTATTTTCTAAACAGGACAGCTGGAGGGGGGTCCTGGGCTTGGCCCCTCCAAGCAAGTGGGACATACCTGGAGGCTGGACAAAGGAGGTGTAGCATCCATGGTGGTGCCTTTTGGAGAAACTCTCCACTTTTTCCTTCTTTTCCTCAGAGCCGAAACAGCAACTGGCCACAATTGGGAAAATTACCAATCCTCCAGTGAGAAGCCAAGTTCTTCCCAAGAGCGCTTAGAGTTTCCCAGCAACTTCCCAAAGGGCAAAGGCCCAAAAGAGCCCATCTGAAAGGATCAAGTGAGGGGCATCCATTCTTGGCCTTTTAAATAAACATGGGGGTCTCATCAATGGAACCGGATTCTCTCGGGCAGGAGGTGTCTAAGGAGGAGATGACCTGGATCTATGGATGAGGAGGTCAGCTAGAAATTAAGGACTGGGAAGCATCTGATTGAAGAATGTTATCTTAAACCAGTGTTTCTCAACCTTGGCAACTTTACAACATGTGGACTTCAACTCCCAGAGTTCCCCAGCCAGCAGTGTTAAATTCTGGGTGTTGAAGTCCACATGTCTTAAAGCTGCCAAGGTTGAGGAACACTGCCCTAAGCAACACTTCCGGTCCCAAACTGCTTGGAAGAACAACCTTTTCCAAACGTAGCCTGAACATCAAGGCACCAAATCCTGACGCCTCCCTTTGCTCCACCCCAAGGGCCAAAAGGCATCACCTTTGTCTCAAGCAGGAGCGGGAGGCCAAGACTTCCACTTGATGCTTTGACTAGAAACCCAGCTGATCCCAGCAGGGAGTCAAAGGCACTTTTCTCAAGTCATTCCTCACCTCTCTGTAGCCTTGAAAGGCAGCCCAAACACCACGCATCTCCCTACCAGACAGAGGAAGCCACTTCCATGTCCCCCACCATTGCAAGGCACTCTTGATATGCACAGAGGCTACCCCCAGGGTTGGCATTGGCATGCCATCCGTAGGGTTGGCCAAGGGGCTGGACAGAGAGATCAATATTGCCATTCAACCAAAGCAGGTCAGAAGGATAAACATTCCTTGAAGCAAATCATGGCTGTAAATTTAATTTCCCTCTAAAATTGGGAAGTGGGGTGTCACATGTATAGCTGTGGGTAACAGATTTTTTTGCAAGGAGAGTTAAATCAGATTTTGTTGAAAAGGTACAAAATCATCCTGAATGGAACCAACTAGTGGTTTTGTGAAACACATGGCTTTTTTTTAACAGAGGGCAATGTAGAACAGACATTTTAGAAGTTTAAATTAAGTTTAAGCATGTTTTGGATTTTAATTCAAGAATCCCTGAACCTCTTAAAGTGTTTTTTTGCAGGTATTAAACAACCTGATTTGGGCTGGGCTGGACTTACATTAGATTAAATCCCTGTCACTCAACCTTGGCAAGTTTAAAAGGGTGGACTTCAACTCCCAGAATTCCCCAGCCAACCCATACTAGCTAGGCAATTCTGGGAGCTGAAGTCCACCCATCTTCCGACTGGAGAATTCTGGCAGTTGAAAAAATTGCCCAGGTTGAGAGATCCTGGATTAAATATAACACGTTCCACCATCTAGCATTGCAAACTGAAATAAGAATGAACAAGTCTCCCTCCCATTTTCAAAATGCAAACAAGGGTTAACTCTTTGCTTGTAGTGTCTTCAAAAGAGTTGGACTCTTTTGCTCAAGTGCATGGAGAACTAGGGAGCGAGGTTGGAGTTAACCATAGTTGGTTAGCGGTTACCACTCCTCACAGGGTGATATTAAGTGCAAAAAACTTACAGTTTAACCTAGAGCAGTGTTTCTCGACCTCTGCAACTTTAAGATGTGTGGACTTCAACTCCCAGAATAGCTGGCTGGGGAATTCTGGGAGCTGAAGTCCACACATCTTAAAGTTGCAGAGGTCGAGAAACATGAAACCAGGAAAGTCTCAACTCTGAGAGAGGCTTTTCATTTTTCAAGCAAAAAGCTTTGGTGTTCAAGGAAATATACTTCATACATACACATACACACATGCATACACACATTCCCCCTTAGTGGAAGAAAAATATTAAAATTATAGGACTTCTCTCTTTTTTGGCAATAGTAAATTAACTTCTTTGGCAGGGCTCCTCTTAAATTTGTTGTAGAAAAAAGACTTTTTCCCCCTTAAAAAACCCTGAAGCATCTTTAGCATATTTATATAGAGATATATAGAGATATATAATAAAGTATAAATTTTTGCATAGAAAATAACTTCTTTTTAAAAATGGGGGTTTTTCCTTTTTCTCTTTTTTTTTCTGCGCATGTAAAGGATAGAGAGCTTCATAAAGCAGGCGGTGAGTGCATGTCGGGGAATGTCGGAAGGTTACATGATGCTGCAGTTTGAAGGACCCTGTGGGGGGAGAGAGAAAAACAGAAATTTGTGGACAATCCAGATTTGGACCTCCCTCAAAATACCAGATAGTGAGTCATGGGAGACCCATACACAACAACCTGTCTGTGAAGACTCTCACTCGTCCAGGGTAATTGCATCACAACAAAGTTTAAAAAATAGGCGTCTGGACTGGATTTTTCTCAAGTCGAAGACGTTTCGCCTTTAATCCAAAAGGCTTTCTCAGTTCTGAAATTGAACTG
>JANHZU010004653.1:34803-45011 GCA_032468055.1 Acrochordus granulatus
AAGGAAGGACGCTCTCTGCCCCCATCTCACCAATTCTCTGGGCCTCCCGAAGGCTTGGCTGCCGCCTAGAGGCCTGCAGAGCTCAGCAGGGACTAGAAAGGGTGCCTTTTTGTGCCTGGGACGCAGTTTCCTTCCCCACAAAGAGCCAATTGGCTTGCTCAGGCCTGGCTTTAAGGGAGAATCTCCTCCCTCTATGGAGAGGGCAAGAACTAGCCATCCACCTGCCTGGAAGAGCTCTGTGGTGGGAAGGAGATGCCCTTCTTTCTTCTTTCCTTCCTTCCCCACCCTTCCCCTCTCCCTCCCTCCCTCTGCCCCCAATGGTTTCTTTGTGTTCCTCTCCCCTGGCAGAAGCCAGAGACATGAGCCTCCCTTATGTTCCTAAAGAGCCTTCCCAAAGTGACCCTCCAGGGAGAGACTCCCCACCTGGCTTCCAATTGCAAACCCTTCTCAAGGGATTAAATAGGGGGAGGGGCTTTCTTCTGGGCCAGCATGTGCCCAGAGGTCTTTATCTCCCCTCCCCCACACACACCAAGCACCTGTCTTGAGAGCATTGGCCCTCCCAGCAATTGTGCCCAAAATGCCAGGCAGATTGGATTTATAAAATGTACCAAAGGTGTCCTCAAGGTTTCATCACTTCTCCACCAACAAGGGTCCCTCACCACCTCCCATGGAGGCTGCCCCACCAGCTCTGTATGACCTGTTTGCTTCCACCAGGTTGACCCAGTCCCTCCAGGGTAAGATGCCCAGACTCTCCAAGGGCTCAGTCTCAACAACCAAGGAGGTTGGAGAAAGACCAAGAGCGCCCCCAAGACCCTGATCTTTGTGACCAGGAAATAAGCCCCTCCTGGGCCAGTTCTAGGGCTCCAACAGGGGCCACTATTGGATGTCAACATTTATTGAGAGATCTTGAAGAGCACCTTGATGTCCCAATCAAGCAGGCACACCCAGCTTTGATGAGGCCGCCACTACCACCATCAAGCCTGATGTGTAAGAGAAAAGGCCATCATCTCAGAAGAGTGGGACAGGCAACCGTTTGCCATCCAGTACCCAAAGTCAGATCCCACCTGGAGTAGGAGGGCAACCTTCCTCTGGATGGTAAAAACCATCATATGCACATTAAAGGAAAAGGTAAAGGTTTCCCTGCCAGTTGTGACTGACTCTAGGGTGCGGTGCTCATCTCTGTTTCCACACCGAAGAGCCAGCATTCATCCGAGGATGCTTCCATGGTCATGTGGCCAGCATGACTAGATGCCCAAAGTGCACAGACGCTGTTAACTTTCCCACCAGAGTAGGTGTATCTATCTATCTACTTGCATTTGCATGCTTTCAAACTGATAAAAGCTGCCTAGAGTTGCCCCAAATACTGGGATGGGTATATATACATTCAATAAACAAAATAAATAAATAAATAAATAATTGTTCAAGGACATATTTATCTTTGTTTTAAAATACTACTTGATTTGATACATAACTGTTGGGGATAAATAATTTTATTTTATACCAATTAATGTTTTAGATTTATCACCTGAGAAAATAACTGTATTGAGATAGTAAGAAGAGTGAACATTATATTCTGTGATTTATATTGCTAGCTGTTAGTATTTTATTATATTTACTTCATTCTGTTTTTGTTTTCTTTTAAATGTTGCTGATCACTGAACAAATAAATATTATTGATTCTTCTGGATGGCCTGGTTCATACTAGCCCCTTCACTCAACCTTGTTGGCTGGACAACCATTATGGTTGAGACATTAACCAGGTTCTCCATTTCATAATAGTAGATTAAATCCAATAGCCATGTGAATCTACCCCTAGTTAATCTACCCCTAGTTAGTTTGGGATGCTTATTCTTTTTTTTAACCATTTACAAGTTGATACACTGCCTCAATCCAAGTGAACTCCAGGCAGCTCATAGCATAATATATACCATGCTTGGCTTCTTCATCTTTTAATCCACAAAGCATGGATTAGTGTGGTGTGCAAATCCTACAGAAGCAATTCAGACATAATGTTAAACTGTTATTTGCTGTATTAAAAGCAAGTTTTCATAACACTGTTCTGCTTTAATATTTTTGGGAAAAGGAAGCACTTTGACTCTCCTTTTAAAGGAAGTCTATTTTACTTGCTCAAGGACTGCATTCACACAATACACGAAGTTTATTTGTACGCAGCTCTGTCATCTGGATGAACCCAGCCCAGAGAGTCTGCAAATCCTGGTTTTTCAGGTTGTATGTTATGTCAACCCAGCCAACTGTGGTTTACTCACTTGATTAAGCAAAACAACTACCTTTCAGAAACTGGGGAATACAATCTTTCTAGAGAAAACTTTCTGTGCATAATTCTCCTTGTTGTTTCAGTCAATAGTCTTCTTTACTTTTTAAGCCATCGTCATGCTGCTGCTGCTTTTCTCTGTTATTTGTGTTTTATATTTCTTTAGACTCTTTTTTATGAACAAACATTTGAAGTGGCACCATATAACAAACCAGGCTTTGTGAATAACAAAACCAACCAGGATCATAACTGGAAACTGATTTGCAAATCCCAGTTTGGGCAAACTGTGGGCTTTTTTTATATTTTAATGTTTCCTTCCTAGTTTGAGATATGTGAGAGAGCAGATTGCCAAAATGCAACACAATTCAGTTCAGCATCTGCAGTGGCTGCAGGACAAGGCTGTGAAATGTTCAAAGTTGGGGGCTTCAGCTTACATAGGGAGGTTCACGTGGCCCTACTCTGCAGCTCCTCAAAGTGTTCAAAGACAGGTCAAGATGCACCTGCCTTGAGACCGAGGTTGCATGAGCATGCTTACGGGTCCCAAAGCACTTTCTGCTCTTAGTCACAAAAGACCACATAACCCTCGTGAAGCACCACCCACATTCAGACATTTCAGAAGAAGGAAGGATCACCAGAGGTCCTCCACCAGAATCACAAAATTTAAGGATTGGAGTTCCTTAAGAAATAGGCCAACAGCTTTCATGCAGCTTCTATTTGCAAACAGGTACAAGTTCAAAACATTGTTTCTTCATTCTGATGCATTCACACCTGCCACCATCCCTTGGAGTGGGATAGAAATCTGGATACCCATTCAATTCCTTCCTTCCTTCCCTCCCCAATTTCATGGCTCCTATTAAAAAATTCCCATCTAGTCAATTTCATAGTCATTTTCACAATGATGATTATTACAGAATCTCATGCACCCCTTCTATCTAGAGCATATTTCCCTGGTTCTGGTGGTTTTACAGGGTTAGCAGAGTGACGGCAGTTATCCTATCAATGTGTATGGAGGTCTTTTCCTTGCAGAAAGCTGGTGTTTTCCCTTTGTTTTCTCTCCCCAGTTCCACCCCTGGCACCATGCAATTCTCGGGGGGGGGGGTGTTCTGGTGTCTCTTCATAAGCTGTTTCTGCTTCAGACTCCCAGGAGGGCAGAGTCTATCTGTGAATAGGACTCCTGAGATCCTCAGGTGAGGGCAGGAAGGAACTGACTCATTTACTCTGAATGCAGAAAACATGATCATCAGTGCCAGGACTGGGAGTCAGTACACAGGAGCTCTTTTCCAGCCTCCAGACCCTCCCCTTTCCCTCCTGAGGCCTCTGCCAGCCCCCAAGCATGCCTGATTGGAGACTGGCATGGGTTTCCCCAGGCACCAGGAGGGTCCCACAAACAAGGCACTGGATCAGTCTTCTGATGCCTCAAAGGCTGCCTTGCTCTATTGGGATGAGTCAGCCCACAATACCCTGCCAGCTGCAGCTGAGTATGAGTCCATGCGTTCAGAAGGGGTCTCCTTCCTTTGGTGCTCCAGCAGACCTGACAGAGCAGGGGAACAGGCTGGGCAGGCTGGCATTAGGGCACCCTCAGTGGATAGGCCTCAGGCATGGCCTCAAATGCTCCCCTTTGTGTACTGTGCCCCAGGGCTTTAGGGTCAGTACCTGCAGGAACGCATCCACAACCTTTCTGCAGGCAGGAGGAGGATGAGACTCTCTGTGTTGGAAGAGGGAAAAAGTGGAGGCAGCACTCTAGGTGCGAGGGAAGTCGGTCTTATTTGGTGCCAGGGAAGAGTCATCCCAAACATCCACGTCCCTCCTGCCCAGGGCAGCCAGCTGAAGGGCAAGGCTGGTCTGACTCTCCTGCTTCCCACAGGCAAGGAACCCTGAAACCCAGTGGCCCAGACCAGACAGGAAGTGCCCACAACAGCCTTGGGCAGCCAGTAAGAAGAGGGCCACCCTAAATTTATATTGGGACAATTTACAGCAGGCTGACCACCTCGTCCAACATGTGTCACCAAGAACAAGAAAAACTTCTTTGAGCCAGAGCAAGAAAAATGGTATAAGACTTCACTTATTGTGGCGATATGATTATCTCCAATCAAGAGAATATCTGTAGCTCAGGGTGAGCTTGGATGTTGTTTTGCACTCATCAGTGCTCAGGAGTGTGGGGTTTGCTCCCTGTTTATCTGCAATAGCTTTCCCTGCTAGTGTTCGGGATGTATAGTTTTCTCCTTGGATGTTCCTTGATTGGGATATTATTTCAGCTTGATGTTTGTCTGGTGTCAATCCCTGCTTATCTGGGTATTGCCTGATGGAGAGGAGACGTTCTAGACTTTTTGCTACCTTCTTAACTTTTTAATTGCCTCTTTTGATTTATTGTCTCTTTTTTATTATTACCATTTTCTTTGTTTTAGCTTTGGAATGTTATGATACTCTGGCATTACCTGCTTGTAAATATCTGTGAGTCTTGACAGAATATTTGTAGCTCAGGGTTGAAATGTGGAGTCCTTGGAGCATTCTGAGCTTGGTAGTTTTCTTGCAGACATTTCATTACCAAAACTAGGTAACATCATCAGACCAGATCATCATCAAATGTTATCGAGTTGTGGTAATGAAACGTCTGCAAGAAAACAACCAAGCGCAGAGAACACCATCACTGAATGTGCTTAGAAGAGGCAGCTTCCCTGCCCAATTGGCTTATATTCAGCTTATGACCCACCAAGATTCTTTTCCCAGTAACAGGGGTATCTGCAGGGAGTGGGCCAAACAGATAGCAGTTGAAGCCCCACTCTTTTTTAACAACCTCTTATTTAGATAGAAACCACTCTTGCCCTTTCTTCTCTAATCCTCCATGGTCTCTCAAAGAAAAAATTGTACGAAGGAGGCCAATTGTGTCTTGTTCAATAACCAAGAAATGCCAAGATCCCAAGGCTGGATGTGATCACAGGACTGTCGATGCTCAAGCAGCCGTTGCAACCAGTCCTAAAAGCTGTGAGTTGCTCACAGTTCTGAGTTGTTCACAATAATAAAGGCGGGATAAAAAAAAATTAAAAGATCAGTGCACGCAGGAAAAAGGAAGGAATGAGCCAGTGGGCCAGCATTCAGCTGTCTGGAATTTCAACTGCCTTCTGGCCACTTTCCATGTCTCAAAGGGGGCTTGTCCAAGCCCACCAAAAATGTGTGTGATGGCCACAAAAGCAGACATTTCTGGAATTCAAGTCAAAACCTAACCTGTTCTGTCAAAGTATCTAGAGCTGAAGAGGGAGAAAAAAACTTGTTCAGGTCTACAGGACAATTGATGAGGACTGAAACAGGTAAAGATGTTTCTGAAACCCCAGCTGGAAGCAGGGACAGTTTGCTCATGGGCGGAAGCAACGGCCTACTATGGATCCACATCCCCCACGTCCACTTATAAACACAGGTCCTGAAGTCCCTACTTACTAAGCAAGGGCCGGAATAACATGTCTACCACCTTATTTTAAATCTTTGCCATCTACAGTACTTGCTTTCCCCTCATCATGTTACAATTGACCACAGTTCTCAAATTAACACCAATGGTCTCAATTAACAGTAGTCTCAAATTAGAAATTCATTGGTTCAGGAACGTGCAACTGTCGTGCATTTGAACAATCTTGTCAACAACCAACCATATAAAAATGCATAGCTGGCTTCAGAGGTGCTTGTGAGTCTACAAAAAAAAGACTTTCCAGAGAGGTGGAAAGTCACTACTGACACCCAGAAGTTCCTCATTAGTTCCAGCAAAACTGCCAGGGCAGACCCTTCTGTTTATCTGTCCATCTTTAAGGTGGCATGAGATGTGGCTTGCTTCCTCCACCAATGGGACCAAGGTGGTGGGATCGGGCATACTTTTCTCTTGCCCCAACTTCTTGGCAGGCGTTACAGATCTGCTGTGCCACTGCCCAGCCCTCCCCAATGGACAAGGGAATTCCTGGGTTGACAGAAGAGACCTGCTGGGTGCCAGAGAGTGCAGCCCCAGGGCTGCAGTGGGTTCTGACTGGCTGCAGCAATCATTTCCATCCCCTGCCCACCGTGCAGCCGGCAGCCCCATGAGCATCTCCCCCAGAGTGGGTCTTCCCCTTCCCTCTGCCCCTCCCTCCTGGTCTCCTTGCCCCTCTCCTCCCTCCCTCCCTTCATGAGCTCATGCAATCAGTCGTGGGAGAGACATCTGTTTTGATTCAAATGGGGCTAGAGACTTCCAGCTCTAAGAACAAAAACCTTCCCACCCCTTGCCCCCCCATTTCAGTGAAAAGAAAAGGCATTCCTCTCCACTCCCCCCAGCCCTGATTTGGGAAGAGGACTCAGTCCAGCACTGCTTCTTCCTCTCTCCTGCCCAACCTTCCTTGCTGATGATAAAAGGGCAAGGGAGGAGCTGGCTTACATCAGCCCTGAGTCTTGGGTCCTTTGGCTCGTGGCCTTCACTGCTTCCCACCCAGAGCAGTACCTGGGTGCTCATTGCCACAGAGAGCTGGGTCTGTGCTACTTACCTCTTCACCTTAACCATGTCCTGAGAGCTGGGCTGCCATGGAACTGGTCGAAGTTGGATTCAAGGAAGGGTCTCTACTAGGACAAAAGGGAAAGGGGCTACTTGCTTACTCGGGTTGCAACTGTCTGTCTCTCACTTCTTCCTTGTTGGTATAACAGGTTAGAAAGTACCAGAGTGAAAAATGCTCCATTCCTTTACAATACCTAATCAAATCTCAGAGTTGTGCAAAGCCAGGTGGGTTTTATGTGCATCAAACACCAAGGCACAGTCTCGGAGAGGGTGATGATAGGATGGAGGTAATCTTATTTTATTCCTTTAATGTTTCTCAACCTCAACAACTTTAAGCTATGTGGACTTCAACACCCAGAATTCCCAGCCAGCCTTGGCTGCTTGGGAATTCTGGGAATAGGAGTCTACACACTTGGAAGTATACTTGCTGGGGAATTCTGGGAACTGAAGTTGACACGGCTTAAAGTTGCTGAGGCTGAGAAACACTGCTTTAGGTTTTACCAGACCACACTTCTGTCCACAGCATCTGCCCTTGCAGTGTTTGTTGTTTGAAGAATAGATCAAGCTTATTTTGGGGATCAAGCCATCATGGTTAAATCAGGGTTACCCTAGAGAACCCTTTCCAAAATTGATTGGTATGGGATTTCAGGTCTGTCCTCCCTGGAGAGCTCTAAGCCATCCCTGCTTTTAATTCACAGAGCCCAGGCAGAGGATGGCCCTTTCCAGCCAGGAGACACTACGGGGGCTCCAGCCTAGGACTTCAAGCAGGGCCTGGGCCAGGGTATTGGGCTCTTCAATGGGAGCAGAATGAGATAGACCCTTAGAGAAACCCCAGATCTGGACCTGAGAGAGCCAGAGGCCAGCTGGAATGCCCCATTCCTTCTGGGGATGAAGTGGAGGGGAGCCAAGGAACCCTCCTCTGGAGAAAAGTGCCTGGGGCCCACTCCAGAAAGGGGACAGGTTGAGACAAAAATGACATTCGATCTCATGGATGTTTTAAAAGTGGATGTGATTCTGGAATCCCTGTAGCATCTCCTGGCTGGGAAGAGTCAGGGTTGAATCAAGACCAGGGTTAGTTTAGTTTTAAGCAGTCCTCCTGCAGCCGGGGCTCCCCAGGGAGGATGGACCTAAAATCTCACACCAACAAGTTTTGGAAAGCGCTCTCTAGGAAACCCTGACGAACCACAGGGTTGTCAAAAAGAAGCTTGACACATTTAATCATTTTACTTCTACAACAGCAGCTGAAAAAAAGAAGTTGAGGAGTTCCTCAGAGAAGATAATGGGAGTCCCCATGACTCCCAAGGAAACTGCAGGGGATGTGTCGCTCTGCTCCCCGAGATCTTCTCTGCAGGGCTAAACTGGACTGGGAGGCTTTCTCAAGTCACATGCTGGGGTAGATCTATGGGTAAGACCAGCCAGGAGCAACCCATTATAAGGTCACAGGAAAAAAGCCCGCCAGGTAGAAATTGAGGTGGGCAGAGTGGGAGAGGGGTCTGCAGCAGAAATTGGTAGCTCAGTGCCATGGCGTTGCAGAGCACCCTAACCCATCCTCCCTGTAGCCACATTTGATCCAGAATCCAAAGGAGCTTTTTAACACCTTTGCCATCTCAAGGCAAAGATTCTGTTGAGTAGTTCCTTCTCATTTTTGGGTATCATCGGCCAAACATGGGTCTTGCACAAACTCAAGGCTACGCAATAATACATCCAGCACAGCAAAATGGTTTGTTTGTTTATATGCTGCCCATCTCACTGATAAGGCAACTTAACACGCAGCTAGAACAAAGGCTTCATGGCATACCTGAAACTCTTTTAACAGTTTTATTACAGCCTCAGGTTTGGTGGGCCGCTGCCCAGTTGATCAATTGAACCCCAAATTACAAGGAAAGGTGCATCCTGGTGGCAAGGAGTGACAAGGCAACATGGAGAGGTCTAGACGGTGCTAATTACTGCATGAATGCTCTCCATTCACAAAGCCACAAGACTGCGGGATAACAGTCTCTGATGTTTCCGCTTTCTCCAGAGAGTGATAGGCCTCTCTGTCCTAAGAATTTAATGGGCACTGCACTGCTAGTAAATGATGGCCTCTCTCTCTCAAACACACACACACACACGGGGAGATGATCAGGGAGAGAATGCTGTGTGGGATATTTTCAGATCCTGAACCAGTGTTGCTGGTGTAGATGTGGGATCAAATTAGCACTTCTGTCTGTTATGGGCCCTGAATGGCTGAAGTTTTGACATGAACATTAATAATTGGTCACAGCTTGGAATATCAGAAAGGGCAACAGCCGAAACCTGAGTGAGTGGTTGGACCATTCATAAGTGGCTGTTGAACAGGACAGATTTCAAGGTGAAATGTGCAAACCATCATCAGAAATAACTGGAAAAAGGTTTTTTTAACTTCAGGATCAAATTTATTTAAAAATTGGCTTCCACTTGAATTATTTTCATACTTAAAAGTGCTTAATCCATTCAATTTGGACCATTTAAAATTAACAAATGGACAAGTTTGTTGGAATCCCCACATTGTTTCCAAATGGCCCCTGTTAGTATTTTAAATTGCATTGCCTAAGTCAGCAGGCGTTTACACTCAGACCAGCTTTATGAACTATCTGATATATAAAATGGGCTCACCCAGCTTGGCCTCAGGACTCCCAGCTCAGAGGGGTCTGCAGATCCTCCTGGGCACAGCCCAAACACACAGGTGTCAGCCATCAGGCCGACAGGTGACAGGTGCCAAGCACACTCTTCCGTCAGAGCTCTGGGAGAGTGGAGAGGAGCTGCCACGGAGCCCCAGGCCAGGCCAGGCCAGGCCAGACAACGGATGCAGCCCATGCCTACCACCAACAACCTCATTTCGGGGCCGTCTGGGAGCTTTGGGGCTGCAACGGCCGCCTCAGGCCAGAGCCCCCAGTCGAATCCACCCCAGGACACCTCTCCTGTCCACCGAGCCCCAGGACTGCGTGCGGGGTGAGCCTGAGGCTGCAGCCAGCCGGGGGATCCTCCGCTGAAGGCTTCCCCAGGCGCTCTTCCCGACTGCTAAGTGAAGCAGGGCAGCAGCACTCCCGGGACGCGGATGCCAGGCCCTGTGCCGAGACTCCCGGGGCTGCAACTGCTGCCGCGCAGACGAGACGGAGGGGCGCTGGCGGCGCCCTGTCCCCCCGCCTCGTCCCGCCCTCGGTGACATTTTTACGCGGGGCTCCGATGGGTCTGCAAGGGAAGGGGGGTCCTGCCGGAGAGAGGACCCCCTGTGGCCGGGAGATCCTCGCCGACCCGCGGAAGGCTCCTGCTTAGAGGCGGCGGTGGGCAGAGGGCAGGGCCGGCGCTCAAGCGTGCCCCCTCCCCGTCTTCTGCAGCTCTCTGCCTCCCAGCCCCGCGGAGCCGCTGCCCGCCTCGCGCCCGAAAGCGAAAAGGGGGTGTGTGAGCCGACCT
>JANHZU010004654.1:15497-29307 GCA_032468055.1 Acrochordus granulatus
TGTTCTGCAGCATTTGGGTGTCCTTCATCCCAGCCTACCTGAGCACCAAGGGAAAATACATGGTGGCTGTGGAGATCTCCTCTATCTTGGCTTCTGCTGCAGCTCTTCTGGGTTGCATCTTTCTCCCCAAGTGCTACATCATAATCTTGAACCCGCATCTTAACACAAAGCAGCATCTAATCAGAGGATAATTGAATGGTCGAATCCGATTTGAATCCATTTCAACTTTTCAGCATATTTTGGGTGGCCCAGGTTTCCATTGGGATCAATCTGAATATTCAGGATTTCAACCATAAAAATGCAATCAAAACCTTTCTCTTCTTGTGATGTTTGTGTGAGGAGGGCCAGGTCTTTGATCTCTGTCACAACTGCTTCTCTCACCGTTTGAGGAGCTTAAGAGAACAAATGTTTTTTTGGCCAATGTTTTTTATTTTCTTGTCCTGATTACCTGATTGTATTATGTATAATGGAAATTGTTCAAAGAGCCTTTTACTTGGAATAGCCTAGAAATGTGTAGAAATAAATGCATAGAAACTGCAAGCAATATGCACAGATAGAGTTTTGCATGAGTAGATGTTTTATACCTATGGGCTTCTTACTACTTTTTCTCTCTTCCCATCCCTAATACTTTCCCAGAGAACTGGATGTGGGCCTTTTTTTCACTTTTCAGATACTATCCAAAATATTTTAGCACGGCATGGTTAGAAAATCACTGTGAGACAGACACACTCATGCAAGTGAATCCTGATGTGAATATGAAAAACATCCACATTCCCTTTTGTGCTAGAAACATACCTAATGCCTACTTTACACAATCAACTTCCAAGAAAATACCTCAGTTGTGGGCGTTCCTGACTCTCATCTACCCTGGTAATTTGCTTTCCCGTTAGGTTGCTTCTAGGAGGGAACTAAAGCATGGTATAGTCAATGACAGCCTTTAAAATGCCTTTGGCATTTTGCCCAAGGATGATTAAAGAGACCTTTTACAAAGGCCTGACAGACTTTCAGTGTACTTTCAAGACAACAGTAAATAAAGGAACGATATAAACCAACAAAATTATGCATTGAACAGTAAAGTGTGCATCCAAAATATGCAGCCAGCAAAATAATAATAATAATAATAAAAAATAAAGTATAGAATTATAGCTACAATCTATTGATAAGTATGTATGCACCTTAGACAATACTTCTGGGTTCATTTAGAATTCTTTGTACTTAGTATCCTGTTGAATGTGTTCTGTCATAGAGCATGAGTCAAATTTTCAGCTGAATGATGGCATGGGGGCAAAAAATGTCCCTGTGTCTAATTGTTTTGGCATGCAATCTCCTATAGCGTTGTCCAGAGGAAAGAGATGCAAGCAATTTATGTCCAGGGTGAGAGGAGTCTGCAGCTGCCTTCTCTTGACTCTTTTAAAAGCAAGTCTTCCATGGATAGCAGGATAGCTGCAATTATTCTTTCTGCAATCCTGACTGTTTGCTGGAGTCTGTACCTGTCCTGACTGTTTGTTGGAATCTGTCCCAGTCTACACTGGGCTAGACAGTTATAGGCGTACAAAGGACAGACTCGGTAGAATTATAGCAGCAGCTCTTGAGAAAGCTTGAACTTCTTGAGCTGGTGCAGGATATATATCATCTGCGCCTTCTTAATAATGGTGCCAATGTTAGTCATCCATTTCAAGTCTTGGGAGATGATACAGTGCAGAAACTTGACAGATTATACTCCTGATACAGTGCCACTGAGCATGGTAAGAGTGGGTGAAATCGGAGGACTCTTCATAAAATCCATTGTCATTTCCATGGTTGTGAGCAAACTCAGCTCTACGTCCTGTAGAGGTAGGGCTGTGCAACTTTCCATCTGTACACAGACTCATTACAATCTTGAATGGGTCCAATAACTGTTGTCATCCACAAATTTCAGAATGTTGACAGAGGGGTCCCAGAGGTGCAGTAATTGATGTAGAGGGAAAAGAGTAGTGGGAAGAGCACACAGTCCTGAGGAGTCCCAGTACTGATTGTTTGAGTCATAGATGTAATTTTCCCTCGCCTCACCTGTACTTCCTGTCTGTCAGGAATGTCAAGACCAATGGGAATAGGATGAATCCTCTATGCAATAGGATGAAGATGAAAAAAACCCTAAGGTTGTTTCTGCTTGATGGTGAAGTATTAAAAGTCAAAAACCTAGATTTTCCCCCTCCTCTTTCATATTTAGTTTATTAATTGCCTTATTATACTGCCCATCTCACATAGGTAACTTGTAAAGTTTCCCACGGTGTCCCATGGTGTATGCAGACTCCTTATAAAACCTGCTACAGATGTAGCTGTTGTTTCTGAGGGGAGTGTTTGCTGAGTTTTTTAAAAAACAGGATTCGCGTAGGTTTGGTACTTCCAAAGACACAGAAGTGACAGTTGTTTTGATTACTATCAGACTAATAACTGCCTTCCAGGCATTGCCCCCCCAATTTGCTTTATCTAAATAATCAAACTGCTAATAAGTGCAGTGCAACCACAGCACCCCTGAAACCCTGATTGTAAACATATTTCCCTGAGAAAGGAAAAGATGATTGATTCATCTCTGAAAATACCGACATGTTACCAAAGATTGGAACCCTGATTGGGTGGTATGCCTGATTCTGCGGAGTTCCTCCAATGCAGGGGAAGCCAAAGAGATCACACATTTATGTTCTTGAAGCTGTGGCTTCAAGAGAATGATGTAGCACTTGAGGAAAAAGATGCAGCCTGGTAGACCTGAAGTGGAGGCTAAGATGGAGAAGATCTCCACAGCCACCATGTATTTTCCCCTAGGTGCTAAAATAAGTTGGAATGAAGGATAGCCAAACTCTGCAAAACACCAGCACGCTGAAGGTGTTCAACGTGGCTTCATTAAAGGTATCAGGCACTTTTCTTGCAAAGAAAGCCACAGTGAAACTGATACTGGACAGAAGCCCCAAGGAATAACTCATTCTAGAAGTAGCCTGTGATATATCACAACCGCTTCCCTCTACCAGTCCATCAATTGTTCCAGCACTGCTTCAGGGAGAACTCTTTCTGTCTGATCTCATCATCCAGTCAAGTTCCTGTCATGGGCAACCAATGGGGGTCTCATTGAACCATTTCTCTACAAGCAAAGCTGACCCCTCTCCCTCTTCCGAATAGTTCCTTTCACAAATTGTGTTTTCTGAAAATAAAAAAAGAGTGCTAGAGGTATTTTCTCTATCGCTGGTAAAGAAAGTTTTCAGCTTGTTTGCATCTTCCCCCAGAATTTCAGATCTAGAGCATTTTCTGCAATGAAGCTTATAGCATTTGTGATTGAAGTCCGTTCTGATTTGATTGAGGCATCTCTTCAGAGGTTGAGCACAACTTCTTTGTGCAGTTCTTCTTCTTCAATGAAGGTACTGCAGCTTTTCTTTTAAATCTCTTTTCAAAACTAGTTGTTTTGAGTCTTGTTTTTTCTTCAATATCACCTAAATTCTTGAATATCTTGAAAGGTTGCTCGAAGGAATATTATAATGCAAGTCATGCATCCAGTTTGTAATAATGCAAATAGGTCCCCTTTTCGAATGGGAAACTGTGTAAATTAAGGTAAGAGTAGAGTCCTGTTGAACTTAGTTCTACGTCATATTTATTTATTTGTATTTATTAATTTATTAAATTTATCTCCTCCCCATTTGCTGCAATTCCTAGTGTACTCACTGATGCTATTTCCTTGTGATATAGCATCCACATAGAAGTATCATGACACTCTATTTGAAATCTAAGTCTAAATATTTTTGGCAGTCTCTTAAGGCAATCAAATTGATTGCGGGATAAATTTTCCCACTCATAAAGGATAAAATGAGGGAAATTATTCCGTTTTCTCTTATAAAAGTGGCACATCTGCTCCCATCTATCACAACACACTCCGTCTTTCCTCAAGATTAATGAATGTGAAAGCAGAATAATTATTTGTGCAAAAATATAAGTTTATGTCAGTGTAAATCTCACCTGCATCAATACAGTCCTCTGGACTCAGGTTTGTGAGTTATTCTTGGCAGGGTAAGTTGTTTTCTTTTTCTTTTTTGTTTATTTTTTTATAAATCACATAAAGCAGCAAACATATTTAACACACCTTCCTCCTCCTGTTTTCCCCACAACAACCATCCTTTGCGGTGTGGATCACAACAAACTGCAGCAACCTCTAGCTAACACTCTCCTCAAACAACCAAAATTACATCTCTATTCCTGGATTTCACCGTATGTAGAAATGAAATTGACTATAAGTTGCTCAAGGAGGTGGACACTTCAGTGACCTCATGAAAAATAACATGGCGCTGACTGTGGAACAACATCATGAACTGTCCATGAGTAAGTTCCAAGGGAAGTTAAAGAAGAAAAAAGCCAAGCACATTTCACAATATAATCTTAAGCATATAAAGACACCATTTTCAAGGAGAACATCAGGGGTTGCTTGAAGTCCTGAACTCTATTAACAGAGAAGCAGAGGGATTATGGAATGAACCTAAAGAAGTTGTTAGCCCTCCCTACTGTACGTTCTTTGGCTGAAAAGGGGAGGATGAGAAAATTGTCTCTTATCTGACTGCTCCCGAGGCAGCATTGCTTTCTCTCATCATCCAAGGTCGTTCCCATATACTTTTTGGTTACACTGGCCAAGAATATACCATTCAAAGACAAGACAGTCATTAGACAAATCACCACGGAGAATCATGTAACTCTGTGGTTGCTAAGAGTCTTCACTGACTTGATGGCACATAATTTGTCCATCAATTCCTTGCTGCAGAGCAATGACTGCAAAGCCTTCATTTTGCTGTTTCCCACCTCATCCTCTTCAGCTGTTAAACAGGTGTATCTGAGAAGAGAAATAGCGTAGCTGCCATGGCTGAGCCTCCCAGAGATGTTCTTTGTGTTGATTTTCTTAAAAGCTGATTTTTCCCTCATTAAAAGCATTGCTTGCAAAGCTTATGCTACAGACTAAATCCCAGGGTGGATATTGTAGCTCTCTCCTGACATAGTCATTTCAAACACAGAGCCAGGGAGTCTCCCGAGTTTTTCCTTTCCAGTGCAGTGTTTTTTTCTGTTGTCATAAGGGGGTATTTTACACTGAAATGTAGGTGCCCAGAACCAACTGAGTGCAGAAAAAGAAACAACGTAAGGATTTGTTTTTTCAAGCAACCTTTGAAATCTTGGTACCATGTTTGTGTGGAGTGAGAAAAGTAAGGCATCTTCCAAGGCCTGTGCTGGCAATCTACTCTGCTTTGAGTAAACAGCAGTGATATCCCACTGAGAAGTTGCAGTCCACAGCCGGTGATCCCTTGGATAATTCATAGATTCACTGACTTCTAGAATCAACTGTGAACTCATCATGGATTGCAAATCTGCATAAAGAAGGAATGCATTGATTTTAATCAATACAATACTCAATTCTATAGCCTCCATTCGTAAAAAGTTATCTTCATGGCTGTCAAAAGTTTTGAACACTGGCACCAGTTTCCTCAAAGCAATGCACATGCGAGAGCTTTGGTTGGAGATTTCCAACCAAAGGGACAATCCAAGTCCCTCCAAAATGCGATGCTGAGACAGGCAGTGGTTTTCGGAAAAGAGAAAGTGCCTTCAAATAGTATGACTTGACTACAACCATCTGTTTCGCAACCATGTGAAGATAAAATGGCTCTAAAAATAGCCTCTTGTGTTTGGTTTTCACACTCATGACCGTCACAGCATCCCCATGGTCTTGTGATCGAATTTGGGCACTTTTCAACCAGCTTGTATGTAAGATGTTTGCAGCATCCTGTGGCCGTTTGAACATCATTGCCAACCTTCACAGCCGGCTTCCGACAAGCAAAATCAATGGGGGAAGCCTGATGCATCTAATGACCACATAATACACAGAACAAATGCAATGATTTGCTTAACAGCCATGGGAAAAAAGGTTGTAAGACCGGGAAGGACACCCTTAAAAACTGCCTTTCTTAGCATCAGAAATTTGTAAGGTGAGGACAACCTGCAACTTGAAAGGGGTATGTGAATTGATTCCCCAAATGCGATTGTTCTCGATTACTTCGCTTCTGTATTTTTTCTATCTTTGGAAATGGCAAGGCCTTTTTCTTGGATTGCAGATGCAGATAAATGTACAAGATGCCCAGAAGATCATTATTCAAATGCAGAAAGGGACCAGCGCCTTCCTAAACCTTTCAGCTCTTTATTTTTCGGTGAGGAGTCATCCTGACTTCCTCGATCCTTTTCTCTTCAGCAACCCTAATTTTGGTGGCATTAATTTTCTTCCTGCACTGGGACACTCCCATTGTCAAAGCCAACAACAGGAACATCACATCTGTCCTTCTTTCTTCTCTCCTCCTTTGCTTTCTTCCTTTTTGTTCATTGCCGGCCTGGGCAAGTGATTTGCCTTCTCAGACAAACCATCTTTCGGATCATTTTCTCCACCTCAGTTTCCTGTGTCTTGGCCAAAACTGTCACAGCAATTCTCGCCTTTGTGGCCACCAAGCCAGGAAACACGATGAGAAAGTGGCTAAGGAAAAGACTTGTAGGATCAGCCATTATCCAAGGCTCTTTCATTCAAGTTATAATCTGTGTGGTATGGTTGGTCATCTCTCCTCCCTTCCTGGAGTTGGATCTGCGTTCACAGCTTGATGAGATTAGTGTGCAATCTCCCGAAGTTTCTGATATCATGTTCTACATTGTCCTTGGATGCATGGATCTGCAGGACACCATCAGTTTCACTGTGGCTTTCTTTGCAAGGAAATTGCCAGATACTTCCAATGAAGCCAAGCCGATCACTTTCAGCAGGGTTGTGGTTTGCAGCATTTGGGTGTCCTTCATCCCAGCTAATCCAAGCAGCAATGGAAAATATATGGTGGAAGTGGAGATCTCCTCTATCTAGCTTCTGCCGCAAGTCTTTCTCCCAAGTGCTACATCATAATCTTGAACCCACACCGTAACACAAAACAACATCTGACCAAAAGATAATTAAATGGCTGAATCCAATTTGCATCCATTTCTCGTTTTCAGAATATTTTGGGTGACCCAGGATTTCAATGGGGTCAATCTGAACATTCAGGTTTTTCAGCAATAACTACGCATTCAAACCCTTTCCCTTCTTGTGATCTTCGTTGGTGTGATGGGGGGCCACGGCTCTGAGTTTTGTGTCACAACTGCGACTCTAGCTGTTTGCAGAGCCAAGGGGAGCAAGTTTTTATTGCCAACATTTTTTATTTCATTATCTTGCTTACCTGATTGCTTAAAGCATAATGGAAATTATGACATGGAATGGCATGGAAATGCATGGAAAGAAGTGCACGGAACCTGCAAGTAATACACACAAATAGAGCTTTGCACGAAGAGATGGTTTCCATCTATAGGCTTCTCTTACTGCCATTTCTACGAACTTTTATCCTTCCTCGTCCCTCATACTTTCCCAGAGATCTGGGTTTGGACCTTTTTTTTACTTTTCAAACACATTTACTCTCCAAATATTTTAACGCAGTGCTGTTAGAAAATCACTCTGAGACAGACACGCTCATGCAAGTGAATCCTAATCTGAAAATGAAAAATGAATTCAAATTTCAGTTCTGCTTTAGAAATGTTGGTAAATGTCTTACCCAAGCACATCGACCTCCGAGGAAATACCTCAGCTGTGGGCTTCCCTGGCTGTTCATGGTGATTTGCTTTTCTATTATTTTGATTCTATTGAGGATTCTGTTCTATTTAATTTCGTAAATCAGTCCCCTTTTTATTTTTGTAGGTAGATTAGGGAGAAAATTCCCACAGGTTCTTTACAAACCCTGCTCCTAAACCTTCCTGATTTTTATTGTTCGGTACTTCTCCGCGCAAGACGTGTTGAATGCTGCCGCCACGGTTCCCACAAAGTTGTTTGGTGGGAAAATATTTTTGTTGCGACAATGTCATCAAATACTTTGAAGGAAGAATTTCAGACCAAATTGGCAAGTGAAAATAATAAACATAATACTTCTGGCTTGAACTATTAAGGCTTCACCAGTTTTGACCATGAATCTAGTTGGAGATTACCCGTATAACGACATCTGCTTATCTCAGGTCCTTGGATAGATGGACAAAAACGCCAGATCCAGTCCAAACATTTAACTCTGTGTGCAGCCAAAAGGCATTGGAAGAATAGCTGAAGGAGTCTGAGGAAGATACACTGAAACTAATACACCATGAAGACTTGCTGAACACCAGAGAGGCCAATCTAGCCTATACAAATGAAATGAAGAACGGAAAGGGGAATGAGAAGGCAAAGTATTACATGGCCAGCACATGAAAATCTAGCAGGCAACACAGATCAGAACAATGCCAAGAAATGGCTAAGAGGAAGCACCTTGAAGAAAGATACAGATGGGCTAATTCTGGCCACCCAAGACCAAGCATGCAAAGGCAGAACTGAGAAGACAGCAACAGGCACCACGTGATGTCTCTGCAAAGAAGCTGAAGAATCAGCAGATCACTTAGATAGCTGCTGTGAGCAGATTTTTTCCGTAATAGAGAATCTTTTAATCTTCCTTTCCCTGGAGGATGGCAAAGATGTGTCACCTTTCTATATTTTACCTCCATCCTACTTTTCTGGTTTGTGATTCTTTGGAAATGTGACACTTTCCTTCGGGCCTCTTTCAAGGCAGAGTGTTCAACCTTATCAATATGTTCTTTTCCTTTTGCTGCAAAGTCATTGATAGAATTATTGAACCTGACTGATCTTTCTCATAACTCCAATTCAAGGGTTATACTCCTTTTGATATGAACTAAGATTGGTTCTCTGCTAGTTTGCTTTGTTGCACTTTGGTTTATGCAGTTTGAAACTCTATCTTATCATTCTGACAAGAAGGGTTTGTTGTCTGGTTGAGTCAGTAATTTGTGCCCAACTCGTCACAACCCCACGGACTGGAGCATGCCAGGCCTCCCTGTCCTCCACTGTCTCCCGAAGCTCAATGAAACCTACACCCAGCATGTCAACGATGCGATATAACCCTCTTATTCTCTGCCGTCCCCTTCTTCTTTTGCCTTCAATCTTTTCCACCCTCATGGTCTTTTCACATTAGGTGGCCAAAGTATTTGAGCTTCATTTTCAACATCTGACCTTCCAATGAACACTCAGGGTTGATTTCCTTTAGGATTGACTGGTTTGATCTCTTTGCAGTCCAAGAGACTCTCAAGAGTCTCCTCCAGCACCACAATTCAAAAGCATCAATTCTTCAGTGCTCAGGCTTCCTTATGGCCCAACTGTCATAGCTATACATCACGACAGGGAAAACCATCATTTTGACTGTACAGACCTTTGTTGGCAAGCTGATGTCTGTGCTTCTTAATGTGCTGTCCACTGTAGGTTTGCTACAGCTTTCCTCCCAAGGAAAAGGACTGTAAAGTTCATGGCTGCAAACACCCTGTGAGCCGAAGAAAACAACATTGGTCACTCTTCCATTTCTTCCCCTTCTATTTGCCAGGAGATGGTGGGACTGGATGCCATGATCTTATTTTTTTTAAAGTTGAGTTTCCAACCAGCTTTTGCACTCTCCTCTTTCACCCTCATCAAGTTCCTCTTCACTTTCTGCTGTTAGAGGAGTATTCTCTGCATCAATGAGATTATCGATATTTCTCCTGGCAATCTGATTGTGGCTTGTAATTCCTCCAGCCTGGCATTTTGCATGATGTACTCTGCATATAAATGAACAGGATGACAACATTCAGCCTTGTCATACGCCTTTCCCAATTTTGAAGCCATCAGTTGTTCCACGTCTGGTTCTAACTGTTGATTCTTGATCTGCATACAGTTTTCTCTGGAGACAGGTAAGATGGCCTGGTACTCCCATCTCTTTAAGAATTTGCTACAGTTTGTTGTGATCCACACAATCAAAGGTTGTAGTGTCGTCAATGAAGCAGAAGTAGATGTTTTTCTGACAATCAACCTGTATTGGTATTTCTGCTTTGTCATCTTTTCTCTCTGTCCAAAACAAATCATGTAGCATATATCATACTATTAAGGAGACCTGGTCCAATAAACCGATCATCTGAACCCATTTAAAAAAGAAAAATGGCTGATAATTTTGTCACAAAAAAGAGAATGAGTCAGTTTCAAAATGCTGGCAAACCACTTGCCACAGAAGTGTTACATGCTTGAAAAGTAAGCAAAAACTTGTCGGATGAATTGAGCCACTGACAGGATCTTCACAGCAGACCTGTGCTGAATGTCTAAACACTCCCTGCTCCAATCTGCAAGATCAGCCCACAGCTGTCTCCATGAACACATTCATATTGGTGATTCTGAGCACTGCACCCAGGCTACAATTTTTTTCCCTGCATAAGGGCAAAGCAAGAGCACGTAGGGTTGCAAGGCAAGAGAAAGAAAATTACTCTCACTGTATTACACCATGATGTTTACACTAGCCATGTACAGATGTCACACACACAAAAATCCTGCAACTCATGAGGGAATAGAGGGTGGAAGGGTATGATTTCCCATCTAATTAGCAAGATGAGTCTTTCCCAGTCCTGCGTCTTTGGCAATATCACAGCGGCACAAGGACTGATCTGAAGTGCCTCAATTTAAAAGGGGCTTCACGATTCTCCTTGTGCCAATGAAATCAGAGAGGTTACTGAATGAGGGAAACGGTTCTCCTTGGGACATTTTATAATTCATCCTTTTATTTTTACTTTATTTACTTAAAAAAACCTTCCGCACGTTCAGTGACCATTTCCCATTACGTCTAGTCAAGGCAGATGATCCTTGTCGTGGTGACTCCTGTATTTGTTGACCATGCACTTCAACGGATGGGATGGTGGCTCAAGACTGTTGGCATTTTACATTATTCTGCTTTTCTGCATCCTTCCTGCCAGCATCAGTGAGAGGTTGAAATCCATCTGCAGTCAGTCTTCTGATGTTCCAGAAGAACTTTTGTCCTCAAGAGATGAACTGTTGCTTGGGGGATTTGCTTCCGTTCTACATACTGATGAGCGCTTAGCGAGTTTTAAAAACAAGCCAGATGACAGTAGATATGGAGCGTATGTAACTCTTTCTTCTTTCAAGAGAATGCAAAACAATTTCAGAGAAAGATGGTCGAATGTAGAGAAGAGGTGGATTATCTTTGTTCAAATGTGGCACTGCTCCCTTGGCTGTCATATTTAGTGATATTAGACATTTTGAGCATGGTGTCAACTGAGAGATGGCCCTTAGGGGGGAAAATATCTGTGGGATCTGCTCAAATTAATGCACCACCTTAGAGATCTAGAAATTTGAAGATGCATTTTCACATAAACTTAAAAATTAGAATTCATAGGAAAGAGCCTTTTAACAATTTTTTTTCAATATAGGAAAGACTGGAGCTTTAATAACATTTATCTAATTAAGATTTACAAACTGAAATTCAGGCAACTACAATTATTTCTAGGAACCCTCTTAAAGGGAATACAATTCCAAGGGGTTTTCTTCTGAGAAATTACAGCTCCTATCCCCCTCACCAAATTATTTCTTAGCTGATGCCAGTGGATGAAGAAAAGCATTGGAATAGTTCACAAGATTTGAAGAAACAGTTTGAAGATTTATTTCCACATTAATTGTTAACATATATTAATATAAGTGTGTAACTGGACATAAAACTATAACAGTTCCAAAAAGAATGAGATGGATAATCTATTTCATACAGTATCCTAAGTTACTCCTCTGCTTAAGAAATGGGGAAAGAAGCTGCAAAATGTTGGCAAAATGTGAACTAGAAGTTAAGTTTTTATCACCTGATAGTTAACTGCCCAAGATTTATATGTATCCACACAACATTGTCTGATGAAGCTAATATATTCAATTCCTAGACTTTCAAAGACAAACACAGGTTCTGTCAAGGGATGACTTTTAGAAACAGGTCAACCGCCACAGCATCTGTCAAGAAAAGGACTTCCGACTAGCTTGTCCAAAAGTTTTGTCTGGAGGTCTAAGTATTTTCCTTAAAGGTTTGAACAGTTGTTTCATTATTAATAGGATCAATCCCAATTAAAAGATTAAGAGGAAATCCATTCATTTCAGTGCCTCTATTTTAGCAAAGAACAAATCTGACCCAACGTTGTGTTCCAGAGTAAAACAGCAACTGCTTTTCACATGTTTCAAGAACATGACAGGGAGAGCTGAAACTAGTTAACGAGGTCGAATCACGATTCAATGACAACTGACGTGGAGCGAAAGAATCCATGCTGTATCGTAAAAGACAGAGGTGCATGGCTCCTCTTCTGTTGTTCAGCTATCAGAGGTGTGGAGGTGGTCAAAATAGTGTGCAAAGCAGACAGTAAATTTCACTGAAGTCGAACATTACTCTCCTCTGCACACATTGCTGAAATTACCTACATGGTTTATCACTGGATTGAGTTTTTTCATGATAAAATAATGTGTACTTATGCACTTTTATTTCAGCCTGATACCGAACAACTATCAGCACACTCTTTCGATGCATTTTGCCACTCATGAGATTAATAAGAATGACAAGGAGTTCCCCAACATCACTCTAACACTGGAGTTTCTTGAATGCAGTTTCAGTGCCAGGGCGGCTAGTGAGAATACTTTAAATTTTTTGTTTCTATATCGAGGGAGTCCAATCAACTTCAACTGTGGCAGAAGGAGCAAGATGAGCTTCACACCTATCATTGGTGACCTCCACTCCCACACCTCTATCCAGATGGCCTACATTTTAAACAGCTACAAGTTCCCACAGGTATGACCGTTTTTAACAGATCAGCGTCTTTAGCAAAAGTAGGAAAAAAATCCACTCCTTTTACAAAGTATACCTTAGCTTCTATCAATTTTATCTAGACTACCCAGTGATGAGAAAAGAGGGGCAATGAAGTCAACAACATTTCCTCATTCTGAGTTCTCGGAGTCTCCTGTTATGAAGCTTATGATGTCCTTCCCCCATATAAAACTTGATGGCAAGCTTTGGATTTTTGCAATTTAATCATAATGTTGCAGTCGCATTCAATATGCTAGGGGGAATAGAGAAAGCTCAGTGTTCTTCAGGATTAGTACAATTTAATTTTCTCCAGATCTTTCTTCCAAATAGCTTGGATATGGCTCCTCTGATCCAATTCTGAGCGACAAGAGGCTGTTCCCATCCTTCTACAAGATGGTTCCCAATGAAAATGTGCAATCTGAGGGGATTGTTCACTTACTGAAACATTTTGGATGGAACTGGATTGGCCTGTTCGTATCAGAGGATGAGACTGGGGAAGCCTTTCTTCGAAACCTCCAACCAAAACTCACCCAGAATGATATCTGCGTTGCTTGGACACAGTTGATCCCATTTATAGGAGACAGTCTCTCAAATACTGAACTGATTGGTAGACATGCATTTGATTTAGCCGTAGGTATCTTAGTGAGGAAAATCAATGTGTTCCTTGCTTCTGGAACTACCCAATCTATGCAGGTTTTACAACATGCTGCATGTTTATTTGAAGAATTAAACGAGAAGACAAGATATCACAGAGTGTGGATCATGACTGCCCAGTGGGATTTCACTTTTAGGGCAATAGATGTGTTCTCTCCCCCAACCCAAACTTTCAATGGTTCCTTATACTTCTCAGTCCACACAAACCTGGTGCCAGGATTTCAGGAGTTTCTTGAGAGCCGAAAGCCAAATTCCTCTTCGCTCATGACGTGGTTCTGGGCGACTGTGTTTGACTGTTCAGCCCCTCCATTTAGGACAGACCAAAAACCCTGCACTGGGAAGGAAAAACTAAGCAGAGTCCCTGGTTCTGTGTTCGAAACGACCATGTCTGGAGAGAGCTACAATGTCTACAATGCGGTTTACTCTGC